>JARWIR010000015.1:3261433-3438933 GCA_029959085.1 Nemophila menziesii | reverse complement strand
GTTTTCAACTAGTCAGTTTCATCTCCACTGTCAACTATAGGCTCACCATCACTATCAAACTAAAGAGGTTCTTCGTCTCCATATTATTCCCACGTGTCATCCTCCATTTCCTCGTTCTCATCAGTACTAATTTCAAAAGGCAATTGAATACGAAAATGAGATTGGTCAATCTCGACCTCCTCCGTAGTTGCCAAGTTCATCATAACGGAAAAACTACCAGGGTTAACCAAAGGTATTGTTATTCTCTCACTGTTGGTAGGTAATGATTCCGAACCCCATAACTCGGGACTCCATCCATGCCGATCATTTATTTCCCAAACGGCCTTCCATTCTTTCGATGTTTTCTTTGCACGAATCTCGTCAATATAAAACATTTTCTTTGCTTGCGATGCTAGAATGTATGGTTCGTTTGGCCAATCAACGCTTGCTGTGTTGATAAAGGTTACCCCATTTTCTATCCTTGATTCACTCTTCTTGTACCACTTACATACAAATATAACAACCGAGCACCCTCCAGTGTGTGTTAGCTCCAAGATTTTCAATAATTCGCCGTAATATGGTGACCCATCGTACATGACACATACACCGTAATCTTGTGTCACTCTTTTTTCTCCTTTACTCTTTGTTATCCACTTTACACCGTTCACAACACATGAATCGTACATATGCACCGCACCATAAGACATGTTTGCCAATGACACTATCTCAGGGGTAGTTAACGGATCACCACGGGATTCCATTCCATGAACCTGTCATTAAAAAAACATGAGATACATTGAAAATAAAAAGAATACTATTTAAACCAATGTTACATACCTTATCCAAAAACCAATCCTTAAACATTTGACGGTGCATATAATCTATTTCGTCAGTCGTTCCCGAAAGTGTGGATCTGTGTTCACTATAATTGAAATGGTATATAAATAAATCATTATAAATATAAATATATAAATATATAAACATATAAATAACAACGTTACTTACGTCCTAAATGTCTCGATTTCGTCGCAATTATTCAAAATATAATAAATGACGTGCTCCTTATCCTTATACGCTAAAGCACCAGATACTTTCTTGCCAACTGGAGTACACTGGGACTTGAAAACGGATAACTCTCTATGCACTGGCGGTGGTTCGTTGTAACTGCCTGAATCGTTAAACTTTGTTTTTTCTTCACTAAGGTACCTATAAATATATAAATATATAAATATAAATAAATATATTTATAGGTAGGATAGTTATGTCAAAAAATGCAGGAGGCAGGATAGTTTCTAGTTTGCACATTACTTCAGCCACTTTTGCCTTACCGGTTAACAACTGTTTCCTACTCAAATTCTTGCTACAAACAACTCTAAACACGTTCGCTAAGCCAATTACCGCATCGCTAATCGGCTTATCCTCTAAAAGACCGGGAAGACAACAAACAAAGAGATACTGCATCATAACGTGACAATCATGCGATTTCATTCCAATAATCTTTCCCGTATCAATGTGAACATTATTCCTCAAACTAGATGCGAAACCATCTGGAAACCTTTGTGCCCGTAACCACTCGAGAAAAATCTTCCTCTTCTCCGCTGATAACGTATACTTTCCTCGCTTTAGTATCGTCTTACCTTCTTCGGATGAGATCCACAACTCCTTTCTAATTCCCAAATCCATAAGATCCATTCGCGCCTTCACGTTATCTTTGTTTATTTTACCATCAACTCATATAACCGTACCAAGCAAACTGTCACACACATTCTTCTCGCAATGCATTACATCGATGTTATGTTTTAACAAATTTTCTGACCAATACGGTAAACGATAAAAAATACTCTTTTTTTTCCAGTTTGTCTCACGCGGACCTGTTTTTTTGTCAACTTGCCCCCGAAATCCTTGTGTTTACCGGGAAACACAATCGGAAGCCCATCTAGCTGTGTCTGAATACTAGCAGGACTATGTTTCCTCGGTGGGGCACGTTTATCGGTTTCCTTGTACGAAACCGTATCATCTCTGAGATCATGTTTGATAGGTAACCAACGTCTATGATCAAAGTAAACGACCCCTTTCCTCACCTTCAACGAAGGAGTGGAATCCATGCATCTGGGCAACCCATGTAACCTTGACCCGACCATCCTGAAGCGTATGACCGAGCGGGGTAATCATTGGTCGTGGACAACACACAAACCTTCATTAAAACATTTGCTTCGTGTGGGCGTCATACGTATGGATACATGTTCTCCACAACATGTCCAACTCGTCTATAATAGGGCGGAGAAAGACATCCATGTCCTTTCCGGGTGAGCGGGGACCCGGAATTAACAAACAAAGCTGAAATGTGGTCTCCTTCATGCATGTCCACGGTGGCAAGTTGTAGACGGTCAATATGATAGGCCACATACTGTAGGAGTTGTTCTGCATGGAGAACGGACAAAACCCATCGAGTCCAAGGCCCAAATATACATTCCGAGGTTCACTGGCGAACTCAGGATGTAGCGTTGCAAATCTCTTCCAACTATCACCATCAACCGGATGACGCGACACATCTGGATCGAAACTTCTTCCGGTATGGTGCCAAATCATTTCTTCAGCAGTGTGTTTCGATGCGTATAGTCGCTGCAATCTCGGAGCAATCGGAAAGTAACGAAGCTTCTTATGCGGTACTTTGTTACCCTTCTTCGGGTCATATCTTGATTCACCACATACTGGACAATTGTCAAGTTTTTCATTCTCCTTGTACAAGATTGCACAATCATTCAAACAAACATCGATAGTAACGTACCCCATGCCCAAACTTTTAAGTTTCTTGTTGCATGCTTCGTAAGAATCGGGCAAGTTGTGAGGTTTCGGTAAAACACGACCAACCAACTCTAACAGCTCGGAGAATGATGTGTTACTCCACCTGTTCTTTACTTTTATGTGCATAAGCTTGGCAATGAAATTCAATGAACTCATCGCTGTACAACCAGGATATAATTCTGTCTCCAATTCTTCGAACAATGAATCAAAACTGTTTTGACTAGGAAGATGTGCGTCTCTCATTTCAATATCTCCCGGATGACCACCAACATAGTAACTTTGTCTCACATCCTCATAAACACGATGCATTTCGCTATCTATGTTTGGTACTTGAATTGTCTCGGGAATTACCACCTCGTTCTCGCCGTACTTTGTCCAAACAAGATATGTTTTGTTGAAACCGTGTTTAAGAAGGTGGGCCCTAACTTCGTCGATGGGTTTTCGAGAGTAATTATTACACTTCGTACACGGACAAGACATGAAACTAGTGGTACAATCTTCATTTTCTCTGCATATTCGATAAAACGAAGAACCCCAGATACATATTCTTTCGTATAGTAATTAGTTGTATCGATCCAACTCTTATCCAAATCCGGATTCATCTCTTCGCAACAATTTTATACAACTAGACAAATAAAATATATAATTATTACAACCCAATTAAAAAGAAGAATAAAAATTACAACACAATAAATGACATAATAAAAATTACAAACCATTGAATGAATAATTATTACAAACCATTGAATGAATAAAATTACAAACCATTGAATAAATAAAATTACAACACAATATATAGATAATAAATTTCATATAATTAATAAAACAAATAATAATATATGAACACAAAAAATTAAATACAACCAAACATGCATACTACAACCCACATGTAATAAAAAAGTAAACCAAATCACATGTAATTCATCAACCTAATCATGTCTAATTATAGCAACTAACACATATCAATTAAAAAAAATGAAAAAGCATGAAATTTCTTGAAAATACCTTGAATTAGATGGTTAAGAAGAGGATTGATGACCACAACCCACCTAGACAATGTACTAATACACCTAATCACATCATATATCAACATTTAAACACAATTCTAAAATAAAAATTATATTTTAAAACCATGGATTTTCATGAATTTACCTTAAATTTTGTGATGAAAATGGATAACGATAATGCCCCACCTTGATTATGGACCCGGGAATGGTGCAAGACAAATTGGAGAATCAATTAGGGGGGAGAAAAAAAATTCTGGGATTTTTTGGGAGAAATTCGAAGGTGTTTTAGGGTGTGTGTGGGTGTTTTATGAGATAAAAAACCTGCAGCCTTTAAAAAATACATTAATTAATTACCGACGATACGTAAATTCGCCGGTAATTCTAATAAATCGTCGCTAATTAACGGCGAAAAACGTCGTCGTGCGCATTAGCGACGACGAATTTAAGTTTAAAAAAATTAAAAATTCAAAACTACTGATTAACGACGAAGTCGATACTATTAACGACGGCGTTTTGTCGGTAAATATTAGCGACAAACATGTCGTCGGTAATCTTACACGATCGCCGACGACCCGTAAATCGCCGGTGATTTCTCGTCGGTAAATCGCCGATTTCTAGTAGTGATTCATTTGAGTATATGCTTGTAAGATATTGAGTTGGTGGAGCAGGTGAGTTCTGAGAAGCTCTCACGGTGAAGCCTAGCAATGAAAAAATCTGGTGTAATTACAAGTGTCTGAGGGCCATCATGATATGGGTGGGTGAATTATATTTTAGAATTAAAAATATTTAAAACAAATTGGAGTATAACAGGGTTTAAATAAATAAATCAGTTGAGATTAATTTATTAGTTAACGTCTTGGTCATCCAAATCTAGTGGTGCAAGTTTGAACTGAGTCAATGATTTCAAGTTTAAAGCGATTCTTTTATGTAACAAAAAAGAATAATTATAAGAGCAATGATATATACCACCCAAATATCACCCAATGACGTGGCGTGAATTGGTTGGTTACAAATCGTTAATGTATTTATTTTCTTGATTTGATTAAAGATTTATAACCAACCAATTCACGCCACGTCATTGGGTGGTATAAATTTGGGTGGTATATATAATTACTCTAATAATAATAATAATAATAATAATAATAATAATAAATATATAAAAGTTATATATTTGATAATTAATTAGTTAAATATTTTTTATAATTGAGTTATACAAATTTATCTGTTTGGTAAATTTTTACTTTTGAGTATCATTTCTTTTTATTTCCAATAAATATTAACAAGATAGTTGTAAGTGGAGTAAATAAGTTTTTTTTTTTTATTTCTTATTTTATAAAAGCAAAACTTGAATATTAAACATATGGTTTCACTTAATTGTTCCCTACCATTATTTGTCTTTTCTTTTCAAAAACTTCAATAAATACCCCTCACCTCCTCCTCTTTCATATCCAACCCATCACATATTCCATTTCTAATCTTCAAACGCTTTGATCTTCGTTTACCGTTCAAAACATTTTTCAAATGGCAAATATTAGAAAATCAAATAATTTAATCTCACAAAAGGCAATGATCAAGCAAATTTTGAAGAGGTGTTCTAGCTTTGGAAAGAAACTAAATCTTCAATTGGATGTACCCAAAGGCCATTTTGTTGTTTATGTTGGTGAAAATAGAACACGATATATTGTTCCTATTTCATTATTGTCTAAACCTGAATTTCAAAGCCTTCTACAACGTGCTGAAGAGGAATTTGGCTTTGTTAATGAAATGGGACTCACCATTCCTTGTGAAGAATCTGTTTTTGAGTCTTTGATATCAATGCTTTGTTAGATAGTAGAATTAGAATCTAATTATGATATTATTTTCTGAAGTTTATGAAGAAACGAGTATGCATGTTTTTGTATCTCATTCTTTGCATTGGTGTTTATCAATGTGAAGTGTCCTATGTGAGAAGATATCATGTTTTTGTATCTCATTCTTTGCTTTGGTGTTTATTACTGTGAAGTGTCCTATGTGAAAAATTATTACCGGTATATTTTTCTCTCTATTGTCCATATTTTTTTTTCTCAATTGGGAAGTTATATGACTTCAATATATCCAAATCTTTGCTAATTTTTATTTCTTCAATATTTACTAGAAGATAAGAAAAGTATAAAGCTTTATAAACAATAATTAATAAATGTATGGAGGGGAGAGAATTAACAGTACATGAATTATGAAAGATGAACTGCTATCAGTACTCACAGAAAATTTCATTTACCCACGTCCCCTATATTGAGAAGTGAATATGGGGTTTCTTTTGTCAATACTTAGGGTTTAATTATTATTCAGTAACAATAACAGCAGTATTTTCTTAATTTACACAAAGGAAGAACTAAATAATTTAGGGTTAAAGTATATTAACGGAGATCACATGAACGTTAGCCCGTGGAAAAGACATGTCCACACATTTTTTATTACTCCCTCAATTCAAAAAGAATTATAGTAATTATTAAAATTATTGTTCGAAAAATATTATGCATAAAGTAATAACTTTGAAATATTTCTATTATTATTCTAACTTTAACTTTAATTATAAATATTTAAAATATTATTTAATTACTAATCATATATTTTTAGATATTAATAAAGTTATTATGATTAGTAATTATATGATTACTAATCATATACCATCAAAAATGATATGATTACTAATTATATACCATCAAAAATTATTAATATCTAAAAATATATGATTAGTAATTAAATAATATTTTAAATATTTATAATTAAAGTTAAAGTTAGAATAATAATAGAAATATTTCAAAGTTATCTTGAAATACTTTATGCATAATATTTTTCGAACAATAATTTTAGTAATTACGATAATTCTTTTTGAATTGAGGGAGTAATAAAAGTATTGGAATAATATTAACTATATAAAAGGTATTTTAGTAAAGTTAAACTTAATAATGATATTTTAAAATTTGTATAAATTTTTTAATGGATAATATTTTGGAACAGAGAGAGTAATAGTACGTAGTACAATCAATTAATTTAATAGAGATAAAACTATGGTAAAAGTCAAATTACTTCTTTAGAATACTTGAAGGCTTAAAAAGATAACTAAACAATTTAATATTAAGTTAAATTCTTTTCGTTTTGCATTACTTAAAAAAAGTTATATGAAAGGGTAGGAGTTCAATCCAGTGTTTGATGGTTCAATAATCACATCGTAACCATTGATTATATAACAATACACATGTCATTAGATTAAGAGCGTTGCTATGTATCACCTCTATTTGCTTCACCCTTATTTCACCTCCTATGTGTCACCCTACGTGGCATTAAACAAAAGAGAGAGAAATAATTAATTAAGAGAGAGAGAGAGAGAGAGAGAGAGAAACGATTTGATTTGGTTTTTAAAACCTCCACATGGGAGGTGATATATAGGTTAAGCAAAGAGGGGTGATATATATATCTGTACTCTTAGATTAATAAGTTAGTTACTTTTACAAGTTTAAAACATGAGATATGTGTACTAATATTATTAGTATAGGATCATCCAACATCGGATAGAAGAATTTTCCTATATGAAAAGGAATAAATAACTTATTATTCTAATTTTTTATCGATATAATAGATTTGACTTTTTTTACTTTTAACATTTAAAAAAAAGTGAAGCAGAATACATATATATGAATATTGTCATTTTTACACCCTAATTATGCCCATCTTCTTATATTTATTTGTCTTTTTTTTGTCAACATAAAAACTTAAATATAATTAAGAGTATTACACATCTGGTTAAGAAAATTAAAAGTGCCAAACAAAGAAAATTAGACCAATGACTAAGGTTAATATTCCACCTTTTACATTTTGCCAGAGCATCCACCGTGATTTTGAAAGATCGGTTAATGTGTAAAACCTTCCACGTAGGAAATTTGGCAAGCCAGTTCTTCATTTTGGCAATGAAAGGAGAAATTTGTCAACGAAGACCTGATGCATTAGAAATACCTTGAACCATTTCAAGTTTGTCGGAGTAGAAGGACACACTCCGGATGTTAAGGGATGCGGCTTGTCTTAAGTAAACAAGACCGTCCGACATTCCCCTTCAATCAAACTTTTAACTAAACCTCTTCGCAATCTTTTGAATGATGTATCCCTTTTGATCAACCGCAATCGCTGCCATTCCAGTAGGTTCCCATTCCTTAGTAAAGGATGAGTCGCAAAGCCAAGTTATTTCGGAATCGTCTGATAAGAGCGAGTTATCCAGATTCTTATCACTATCTCTATTAATATTGTAGTCAACCGACTTCGCAGTTGTGGAATCCTTCCTTTTAAAGAGCCTTGAGATCATGTTATTGACATTAAAGTTGATGTCTTTGATATTCCATTCGACATTTTCATGTAAGCCTTTCATTTTAGATTTCCATGTGTACCAAATTGTAAGACGGATATATGTCATAATTTCTTTTTTGTCCCACCCATTTTTAGAAATTTGCTCAATGATGTCGATAATCCAATCACCAATGTTGATACTAGAATTCCTATCGATTTTAATTTTCATTATGAAACATCCCCAAACTGAAGTACTGAATGGACAAGAAATGGGAGATGATCAACATTTTCACTGTCAGAGTCACACCACCCACACGTGTCGTTATAAGCACACTTCCTTTTGTGGAGATTACTTCTTGTCGGGATAGAATTATTGCAACATTTCCACACAAATGCTCTAACCTTATTGGGTACATTTGAGTGTCAGATAGTCTTCCAAAGATGACTCTTATTGCCTTCATTTTCTTTATAGCACTTTGCTTTTTTTTTTGGATTTATACATTAACAAGGGTATGATACCTAGATTTGGTTGTATAGACGCCATCCTTAGTGTGAGGCCAAATAAGTTTATCTTCTTTGTCTAAAGCCATGATCGGGGTTTTAAGAATGTCGCTCCTAATATTCTGAGGGAAAAGTTCATTAATGAGATTAATATTCCACGAAGTCATATTCTCATTGAAAAGTCGGGCCACCCAATTAACATAACAACTTTGGTTTACTTGTGAAGATTTTCTTTTCGAGCCAGTTATGTTCCCAGATGTTAGTATTAAGACCATTGCTGATTTGCTATTGAGTGTGGGATTTAGTAAAGTCTATACCCTTATATAAACTTGCCCAACTCCAAGACCTTTATTTTTTTTTGCTAATTTGCAATCCAATAGTCTACAGTGCAGAGAATAAATTCCTTTGAGAACTCTAGAAACAAGGGAGTCGGGATTATTTAAGATTCTCCAAGCCTATTTAGTCAGCATGGAAATATTTATTTTTTGAAAATCCCGGAAGCCAATACCTCCCATGGTTTTAGACCTAGCAATTTTCTTCCATGATATCCAATAAATCTTCTTTTTATTATTCAAATCCCACCAAAAATTTGATATGATGCATGAGAGTTTTTTGTAGAGTATTTTAAGGATTCAAAGACAGATATTGCATAATTAGGATTTATTTGTAAAACTGCTTTGACGAGTACTTCTTTTCCACCATCAAAAAGGTGATTAGAAATCCAACTTGCCGATTTAGATAGGAGACGATCCTTGATATAATTAATATTATCGGATTTGGCGCGTTTAAGGGAGAACGGGATCCTAAGTACTAACTGTAGAAATTAGTTCTCTTGATATCAAGAATTTTGGCAACTTCATCACAAATCTCATCAGGTCCTCCTTTGCTAAAAAGAATGGACGACTTAAGAAAATTAATTCTTTCACCAGAAGCTTTACAATACCTCAAGAGAGATTCTTTGAAATAATCAATCTCCACCTTCTTGATATTAATGAAGAAAAACGCGTCATCAGTACATTACAGGTGAGTAAGTTTGGGGAAATTTTTAGTGATGTTAATCCCTTGAATGTTTCTCTCACGACATTGATAATTAATGAGATTAATGAGGCTTTCCGATAATAAGGAGAAAAGAAAAAGTGAAAGGGGGTCCTCCTGTCTAATACCTTGTGGGGGCGAGAATTTTTCAAGTCTTTGACCATTCACCTTGATTTGAAAGTTCACCAAAGAGATACAATTATATATCGAGCTTGTCCATTTATCACAAAACCCCAGACATTTAAGTGTTTTAATTAGGAAATCCCAATTAACTTGATCGTAGGCCTTTACCATATCAACTTTAACAGCCGCAAAATGTTTATTTGATTTCCTTTTATTTTTAAGAAAGAAGGAGACTTCCTGCTATAAGGGTGTTATCTTTGATACTACGCCCTTTAATAAATGCCGGCTGAGTTAGTGAGATAACATCATTCATGATTGGTTGTATTCTGAGCGCCAAGATTTTTGCAATAATTTTGTAGCTGAAATTAATACACGCGATTTGCCAGTAATCAGAGATAGACTCTTGAAGGTCGCCTTTTGGAACAAGGGTAATGAGAGTATCGTTGATCATATTCAAATGTGAGTTATTCAGGAAGAAATTAGAAACCATTTTGAAAAGGTCATCCTTAAGAATTTCTTGGAAGTGGCATGTTCACTATTCACAATCATAGATTTAACAAGAGTATGCTTAAAGGGATATTTAAAAATTTCTACAATCAAACGCAACTCCAAAAATTCTTTTATTGAAAGCAAATAAAGCAAATAACACATAAAAAACTGGGATGAGGCAACGAACCCCACCCCAAACTCAAAAATGAGTCGTGTACCCACGACTCGAAAAGACTCAATAAAGCATTTAAACTAATCTACACTAAGAGGAAAGTTTAGAAAACGTATCTTAACCAGCGCGAGGCTGGTTATCGGTGTTGCATTCTGGACCTTTATCTCGCGTAACAGCATCATAAATCGCGTTTTGAAGTGTATTTACGCCTAGGATTAAATTTCGCAATAGGTCCAATTCTTTTGTAACGTTTCCCAAGGTAGCAATCATCTTCTCCTGATTCTCTTCCAACACCTGAATCTTCGACTCCAACTCAGGTACAGTTTTCACTCTCTTTGATTGAGGAGTTCTCGGACTCCTTGTAGCTCGTGTTGCCTCCTCATGGATGTTCTTGATTGTGCTCAAAGCTATACTCACACCAACTAAAACAATGTCAATATCTGCGTCCTTACGCGGAATCTTTGCGTCTAGACACAACTGAGTAATAGTACAAGGAAACTTCAGATTTTGTTGTTTCATTGGTGATTTCGCGAACTCCATGATTGTATCATAAATGATCTTAGCAACATCAAATGGTTTTTCCTCCAAAATACACTTAATAACAAATATGTGCTCTTTCTTCAACTCGGAAGTGTGTTTAATACCAAAGAAAGTGGGTATTATGAAACGAGACCAAACCTTAGCACGAGGTGTCAAACTACTGCTGTAAAACTGTCCAGGATATCTTTCACCTTCAGGAATGGGGCTAGTCCCATTAACAAGCACGGTCCCCTAAAGGGATTCAAAGTCAAAAGAAGGGTCATTAAGAGTTTCTTGGAAGTGGCATGTTCCAGAAAAGTTGGGTAGTTTCAATGATTTCCGAATACGTTCAATAGAGAAAGGAACTACCTTTTTGCGGATATCAATGGCATCACCGGAGGTAGCTAAACCTTCGTAAAATTCTCGCACAAAAGTAGGAATAAACTCAAGCTTCCTTTCTTGTAACTCTTTCCACCCAAACTTAGCACATGTCACAGCATATTCCTTGTAATCGCTACTCATAATACCCTTAGGAAAATTCGTCACCTCACCAAATTTCAAAAATTCAATTCTTTCACGAACCTGAGTATTCCAACAAGTGTAAACCCTCTTAGGCTTGTGGGCCCACATCTTCATACGCGGAGGTTTTTAAACGGTTGCTTCCGGAATCTCTTGTTCAGTTTCCTTCTCAATGTTCTTCGCAATTTCCTCTTCTGGTTCCTTCTCACTTTCAATCTCATCAATCAATCTTCTCTTTTGACCTGTGATTTCTTTTCTGTTAGAATCAAGCTTAACTTCGTCAATTTTTCGTTTGGGACGCGAATCAGGAATCTCAATAGCTTGATCTTGTGAACCACCAATGGTGGTCTTTCTTCTAGGAGCAGTTCTTCGAAAATCACCGGTTCTGTTAGTCATCTCTTTTCACCCCAAACTCAAAACTTCAAATAATGAAAAACTTAGAGAAAAAGTTTAGAATTTTGATGTTTTGAGGCTTTGGAATTGAAGAACTAAGGTGAATATGAGATGGGTCTTGTTTAATTTGGATGGGAGAAGAAAGAATTGGGTTTAATTTAAGGGTTGGGTGAAGAAGAATCTTGGGAAAAACTAAGGATTTGATGTTATTTTGGAGAGGAGGTGAGTTGATTTTGTGTTTTTGTGGTGAAAGAGGGTAGGAATTGATGATATATAGTGTTTTGGATGATAAATTTCGGAGGTGGGGAGGCTATTGGTGCGTTTTAGGTAAAGACTTGCAAAAGAGGCTAAGAAAACTAGGTTAAGGCCTCAAAAACCGACATCACAGCTTCAAAACCGGGTTTCCGGTTCCGCGTCGCTGTGACGGCGCGGAAAATTAACTTACATTTTTTTTTTTGAAAACGCACCAAAACGCTAGACCCCAAGACGCTGGGTCAGAGATTTTCCTCGCCGTAACCGGGTACCCGGATCTGTGGAATGCGGGTTCCCGGTTTTGTGTCGATGGCGCGAGTCAAAACGCACCAAGACGCAGGACTCCAAGACGCCGGGTCAGAACTTTGGAATTTTTACAGCTCCGAAACCGGGTACCCGGTTCTGTGGAATGCGGGTTCCCGGTTTTGTGTCGATGGCGCGAATCAAAACGCACGAAAACGTAGGCCACCAAAACGCTGGGTTAGAGTTTTTCAGAAATCACAGCACCAAAACCGGGTCCCCGGTTTCGAAAATACGGGTACCCGGTTCCGACGCTGTGTCGTGAACCAAGACGCCAAGTGTTGCGTTGAAGAGGGTGGTACCAGCTCCAAAACCGGGTTCCCGGTTTTGCGAAACCGGGTTCCCGGTTTCTCCTGGACATCCATCCTCTTTTTCTCCTGTTTTCGCCAAATCGACCCCAAACTCATGACCTTAATACCCCTGAAATCATCAAAAACAACTACCCTTCCTCATTTCTTAATAATAAACACTAAAATTACGAAAATCAAACTAATCTAAAATGCAAAAATTGAAAACTCAGCTAATATACAACGAATTGGCTTTTGTTTAACGTCGTTAAGCTCGACGGGTTACCTCATGCTGCTAAGGAGTCTCGAGGAGATACATGACCTCCCCGGGATGTGGATCTTCCGAGCGATTGGTATCTTCACCTCCATGTTATATCTTTAATCTGTGACCGTTAACCATAAAGGTACGGTTCTCTAGCGGATGTTCTATTTCTATCGCCCCATGAGGTGTAACTTTGGTCACAATGTATGGACCTGACCACTTAGATCGTAACTTACCCGGATAATTGCTGAACTTTGAGTTATACTTTAATACTCTTTGCCCCACTTCAAAGTTCTTTGTACGAATCCGATTGTCATGCCATTTCTTTGTGTTTTCTTTGTAAAGTTTGGCATTTTCATAAGCCTGCAACCGGAATTCGTCAAGTTCATTAAGCTTCATCATACGATTCTTTCCGGCTAAGATAGGATCTAAGTTCAACTGCGCAATTGCCCAATAGGCACCCATTTCAAGCTCTAAAGGTAAGTGACAAGCCTTACCATACACCATACGATAGGGAGATGCACCAACTGGAGTCTTAAACGCAGTACGATAGGCCCACAACGCATCGTCTAACTTCATTGACCAATCTTTTCTTGTAGGACCAACGGTTTTCTCTAGGATTGACTTGACTTCGCGGTTCGATACTTTAGCTTGACCATTGGATTGTGGATGATATGCAGTAGATACACGGTGTCTAACTCCATATTTCTCTAGAACAGTCTTCAGATATTTATTAACGAAATGAGATCCCTCATCGCTAATAATCACTCTAGGTGTGCCATGTCTAGTGAAAATATGTGATTTCAAGAACTTGATCACCACTCGTGAATCATTAGTAGGTAAAGCCACCGCTTCTACCCACTTAGACACATAATCAACAGCTAATAAGATGTAGAGGTTACCATTTGAAGGAACGAAAGGCCCCATAAAGTCTATACCCCAAACATCGAATATCTCAACCTCTAAAACATTATTACGCGGCATCTCATCCCTCTTAGATATGTTTCCGGTAAACTGGCATCTCGTACATTTCTTAACATATTCATGACAATATTTTATAAGAGAAGGCCAGTAAAAACCTGATTGAAATACCTTCGCAGCAGTTCTGTCTCCTTTGAAATGTCCTCCATATAATGAATCATGGCATCCAGCTATAATGGCTTCAGTCTCTTCCCTTGCTACACATCTTCGTATCATTTGGTCAGCACAAACTTTATAGAGGAACGGATCCTCCCAAAAGAACTGTCTAGCACGATGAGCTAACCTCTTTCTTTCTTGATAAGTAGAACCTTCAGGAAAAACACCACTCACCACTAAATTTGCGATATCTACATACCATGGAGCTTCATAATCTCGGACAACGAACAAACTCTCATCAGGAAACTCTTCTCTAACTGCTTCAGCACCACTATTCATCTCCGAACCTTCTAAAAGCGATAGATGATCTGCAACCTGATTCTCACAACCCTTTCTATCTTTTATCTCTAAATCGAACTCTTGAAGCAATAACACCCATCTGATTAACCTTGGTTTCGCATCTTTCTTCTCCATAAGAAATTTGATCGCGGAATGATCTGTATAAACAATAACTTTCGCTCCAAGAAGATAGGAGCGAAATTTATCAAACGAATATACAACTGCTAGCAACTCTTTTTCTGTAACTGTGTAATTAATCTGAGCACCACTAAAAGTTTTACTAGCATAGTAAATCGAATGAAAAATCTTCTCTTTTCTTTGTCCTAATACAGCTCCCATACACAAATCACTCGCATCACACATAACTTCAAACGGTAAATTCCAATCTGGAGGTAACACTATAGGAGCAGAAATAAGCTTTTCTTTGATTGCTTTGAAGGCTGCTAAACAAGCTTCATCAAAAAGGAATTTGCAATCCTTTTCGAGTAAGTTGCATAACGGTTTAGCAATCTTAGAAAAATCCTTAATAAAACGCCTATAAAAGCCAGCATGGCCAAGAAAACTCCTTACCCCTTTAACAGAAACAGGAGGGGGAAGAGTTTTAATTACCTCTATTTTTGCTCTATCAACCTCTAAACCAGAACTCGAAACCTTGTGACCCAGAACAATACCTTCGCGAACCATGAAGTGACACTTCTCCCAGTTGAGCACCAAATCGGTTTCCTTGCATCTCACTAACACTTTCTCCAAGTTATCTAAACATATATCAAAATCATCACCAAACACGGAGAAATCATCCATAAACACTTCAAGGAAATTATCAATCATGTCCCAGAATATGGCCATCATACACCTTTGAAAAGTAGCGGGAGCGTTACACAACCCAAATGGCATTCTGCGATATGCAAAAGTACCAAATGGGCATGTAAAGGTAGTCTTATGTTGATCTTCTGGAGCCACGTAAATCTGATTGTACCCGGAGTAACCATCCAAGAAACAATAGTACTCTCTTCCGGCTAATTTATCTAACATCTGATCGATGAAGGGTAAAGGGAAATGATCTTTTCTGGTGGCCTTGTTCAGCTTTCTGTAATCCATGCAAACTCTCCAACCTACTACCGTTCTTGAAGGAATCGCCTCATTTTTATCGTTAAGAATTGTTGTTATTCCTCCTTTCTTCGGCACACACTGAACTGGGCTCACCCATTCACTACTCGAAATGGGATAGATAATCCCCGCATCTAAAAGCTTGATCACCTCTTTCTTTACCACATCCTTCATCACGGGCATCAATCTCCTTTGACCTCCAACTGAGTGTGCGTTAACATCTTCAAGTATGATTTTGTGTTGACAATAGGATGTACTAATTCCTTTGATGTCAGCAATTGTCCAACCTATTGCTTCTTTGTTGGCTCTTAACACACGCAACAGTTTATCTTCTTGAGCACCTGTTAAATTAGCTGAAACAATAACAGGTAGAGTTTCATTAGTACCCAAATAAGCATAGCTCAAGTGTGCTGGCAATGGTTTTTCTTCCAACTCCGGAGGAGATTCAATCGAAGGCTTCTTTTTAGGAATAATCTCCCCCGGTTCTCTCACAGGTTCATAGGCAAGACGCCTATACTTCGGATTATCAGAATTTAGAGCTGCCACTGTTTCGGTAAGCTCCTCCATTATCTCAAGTGAATCTAATGTCAAAGCAGCCTGCAAGATATCATCAAAATTTAAGCAATTAAATACCTCTTGCGATGCTTGCTCTACCACATCCATTCTGAAGCAATCTTCCTGAGAATCTGGGAATTTCATAGCTCGAAATACATTGAATTTTACTTCCTCATCCTGTATCCTCATCGTCAATTCGCCATTTTCTACATCGATCAATGTTCTCCCTGTAGCTAGGAATGGTCTACCCTAAATAATGGGGACATTTCTATCTGCATTGTATTCAAGTATTACGAAATCAACAGGAAATATAAGTGTACCTGCCTTAACAAGGACATCCTCAATGCGGCCTTCAGGATGAGCAAGAGACCTGTCCGCCATTTGCAAGACCATAGAAGTGGGTCTTGCGTTTCCAATTTTAAGCTTATCAAAGATTGACTTGGGCATTAAATTGATGCTTGCCCCCAAGTCACATAACGCCTTTCCTTTCCATTCTTCTCCAATCGATATGGGAATCGTGAAACTCCCCGGATTAACTAAATTCGGAGGTAATTTACTCTGGCAAATTGCACTACATTCTTCAGGAAGGCCAATCATCTCATTATCACAGTAAGGCCTTTTATTAGTGAGGGCCCTCTTCAAAAACTTCGTATACTTAGGAATATCTCGAATCGCCTCAAGTTACGGAATATTAATACTCAAACCCTTCACTCTATTAAAGAACTTCTGAAAATCAACCATATCACCCTTTTTCGGAACTCGCGATGGAAACGGTGGTGGAGGGCGATTGCTTATAATTTCATCTCTCTTTTTCGAAACTTCTCTTGGTCTTTCGATTTCTTCAACATCACTATCTTTCTCATTCTCCTTCTCACCTACTTCCTTTTCTTTTCTTGGAACTTCTTTCTCTTTCATAACGGGAAAAGGAGGTGGGGGAAGGTTCTTACCACTTCTTAATGTAACAGCCTTGCAATCTTCACGTTGTGTTGGATTTTCTGTATCGCTAGGAAGTTGCCCTTGTGGACGCTGATTCAGCTGTTTATTAATTTGACTTAGCTGATTCTGGAAAATCTTCATATTTGCTTCAGCTGCGTTCTGACGTTCCAGAGCTTGTGTTTGAAGAGCAATCAAATTTTCAACCGTTTTCTGAAGGGTAACTACTCCTTCTTGAGGATGGGCAGGTAAAGCTTTCTGGTTTAAATTCTCATCGTAGGTATTCTAGGAGCTTGTCTTTGTACACAATTGTTTTGATTCTGTCCTCCTTGATGATTGTTGTGTGGTCTTGGATTATAGTTGTTGCTTTGAGAACGCGGCTGATACGCGTAAGTAGGATTGGCTGCCCCATTGGGATTTGAGTATTGAAACCCATGATGGTTTCTGTTAGGCTGATATCCATTACCACTTGAATTGAAATTACCTCTATTGGACATAAACATCACTGATTCTTGGTTATTCGGACAACTTTCCTCATCATGATCATCTACCTTACAAATCGAACACATATACACCTCTTGTGCAGCATGCACAGCTACTTTCTTACCCGAAAAACCTTCTTTTACAGCTAAAGTAAGCTGCTTCAATTGTTGCTCTATAGTATTCTGAATCTTATTCTCAAGCGTAGTAAATTTCTCTTCAATATCAACACTATTCACTCCCTTAACTGGTGTTCTCACTGAATTCCACCCAACTTCATTCTTGACTATTCTTTCTAAAATAATCTTTGCATGAGCGAGTTGAATTTGAAGAAAACCTGCTCCACATAGCGTATCCAATTTCTCTCTTGAAATTCCATCAAGGCCTCTATAAAAGATCTTTAACTGTTGTTGTTCTGAAAATCCATGATTGGAAACTTTACGCAAACACATCTGAAATCTTGTCCAACTCTTACCCACAATTTCCTCATATTCTTGACGGAAATGCGTCAATTCTAATTCAGCATCTAATCTCATGTTACTTGGGTAATACCTGTCAAAGAAGGCAATCTCTAATTGGTCCCAGTTGGTTATCTTCGTAGGATCTTGCGTATCGTGCCATTCACTCGCTCCATCAATCACAAAAAATTTAAACACAGCAAAATACATCTGTTCTCTTGAAACTCCTTGTGTGATATACGAATCACATATCTGCTTAAACTTCTGTACTGCTCTAAGAGGATCTTCTGATGGTCTTCCACGAAAATTTCCAAAGTTTTGGAATTGAGCTAACATACCCGAATCTGGACGGAATCGCGGAACATTAATATCTAGAGCACCCACTCCTATAGCAGGAGCGCGGAATGGAACTTCTGGAGGACCATTAGTAAACCACGGATCTTGATTCATCACTATCTGAACTTGAGGATTAGGATTTAGTGGTTGAACTTGAGGAATAACGCCTGGAGCTAAAGGTTGACCATTTGCATCTAGCTGGCCTTGTCCATTATTCTGTTGACCTTGAAGATTGATATTCTCCATTCTGTTACTTAATTCTTCTACTTCTAAAGCTTCTCGTTCTCTTCTTCTTCTGTTCGCAAGTCTGATCAACGATTCTGGATTACTAAGGATCGGAGGTGGTGGCTCTAGATCCTTGAATAGCCTTCTTCGCATACACCAAACCTAAAAACCTGAAAAAGCTAACAAACAAAAAGCGTAAAACTGATAAAAATAAAATAAAAGCACTATCACTAAAGGATAAACACCGTGGTCACACGCTACCGTCCCCGGCAGCGGCGCCAAAAACTTGGTGGTCCTTTGTGTGTTCTAAAAATAAATGCAAATGCTAATCGAACCACAACCGCAAGTGTACGGTTGTCCCAAGTAGTAATAAGGATAATACAGATTCGTTCCAAGGACGGAATGGTTGATCACAATGTCTAGCAAATAGTGATTGATGCACTTATTAAAATAAAAGATAATAAAATGTTTGTTTGGTTTTTGTTTATTAAAACTACTAAATGAAAGACAAATTATAAATGCAAGTAAAAGCTAAGACGCAAGTAAAATGAGTGAAAACGCAATATGAGATGTAGTACTTGAGAACGCAAGGATCCTCCCAATCTTACTTCCTAACTTATGTTGTTTAAGGGCTAAATTGGTCAATTACAATGGTCGGGATTCTAAATTCCTTATACCCCCGTCAGGGTGGACTATAAGGCAATCCTAAAGTGTCACTAGTCCCGTCAGGGTAAATATGATCCACCGTTGGATGATTAAGTGTTTTACCTCATTGGCCCTAGAATTAGCTAAGTTCGTCAGAATCAATAGCTTTTATCCTAGATTGAATAATTAATTCTATACCTAAACCCTCCGTCAGGATGATCCACACGCCAGTTATGTGGAATAGCTTAGATACTAATACATGTTCTTAGTTCGCGACTCTAAAATCAGTAAATAATCACAAATTATGGAAAAGAGTAATGAACCCAATCTAATTTAATTTAATATAAACCCAAATTCAACATTCGTTATTTCATAAAATTAAGATTCACCTATTGTTTGTTCTCAAGCACTATGAAAAGCTTAGCTCATATTAAAATTAAAAACTAAATTAAAAGAAATGGAATTCATATTGTTTACAAAATTAAAATATAAAAAGAACCTAATTTCCGGAATTGGAATGACTACGAACGGAGCTATAGACCCACTCCAGCTCTTGTAGCTTCTTCTTTCTTCCTTCTGCTGCTTCTCTCTGGTGTTTAATCTTGTGGAATGTGAATTGTATGAAAAATAGAAGTCCAGACCTCCTTTTATAAGCATAAATCCGGACTAGGGCTTGGACTAGAAAATAAAACACTAATTAAATGTCCAAGCCCAAATTCTAAGCCCAAAATCCCGTAACTGCTGATACACCTTCACTAAAACGGCATTTCCCGATGCGTTACGACTCCGATTGACCTCATTCTAGTTGCTAAAGTTTCGTAACTCGATAAGGAATGTTTTCTCTTCAAAGGTCAGCGGCTAAATAATCGCTTAAGCACCTCGAAATCAGAAATCTATGGCCTGGAAAATGGATTTTCAGCTCTAAAAATAATATCTTCGGGATTTATCTTCAAGTCTTGACTCTAATTCATGATCTTTGACTTTCTCCTCGGATTCCTTTCCTAGCTAACATCTAAAACCTGTAAACTTTACACTAAAAATACCAATATTACGCGCAAAAGTTTAATAAATTAAAAATGCTAGAAATAAAAAGGGAATTCCGGATTATTGCATATTTAGTCCAAAAGTCTATCAAATTAATTAAATAAACACCAAAAATGATGTCTCCCAAGGGTCGAAAATAAGAACAATTAGGGAGACATCAATACCTTAAACATTTATTTGTGATTGTACATGAGCGTCAAGGAAACAAATTGATCTACAAGAAGACGCTTAATTCACAAAAAGAGAAAACCCGGTGAAAATAATCCTCTCTTAATATTGTTAAATTATTTCTATTGATTGGGAATGTGTTTGTTTTACTTGAGTATTATGTGTGCTAGTGTAGTTTTTATTTCCTTGAATATGTGTTTGTAGTGTTTAGTTTTTGTGTGGTAAAAAATTTTCATTCTAACTAGTTTAGGGAACTCTTTGAAAAACCTTAAATTATTTTATTTTGATCCCTACCAATGATATTTTCTTATGGGAAAAATTTATTGGGGTTTTGGGACTTTATCAAATCATTAAAGGGTAAAATTGGAAAAATCAAAAAAATTTAAATTGCATTTCAGCCCTTTGATCGAGGCCAAACCGGTATACCGGTGCTTCGAGCGGTATATCGCTACGCTAATACTCGTAATTTTTTTAGGGGAACGGTATACCGCCCCAATGAGCAGTATACCGCTGGCACAATCTGTGAAGCCCAACAAACAACTTATAGACAATTTCACTGTTCTTTTCTACAAACCTTGTTCTGTTTTTTCTTCTCTCTTTTACTCAAACCTTAGTTTACTCCTCTTCTTCCCTTCTCAAACGCTCAAAATACTAAATAATCTCAACCTATTCTTGCTATATCTTCAATATCCTAATATAATGGAAGCTTCATCTTCTAAATCAAAGAAAAGGGCTAGCTCATTTCAAGGACCTCTTTCATCCTCTCAAGAACAAGAGAATCATTTTCTTCCTCATGGAACCAAAATTTTCAAAGTTCAATTGGGTCGGAAAATCGACCAATCGACATTCTTGGGAGGTGACGATTTTTACAATCTCAATTATAATTCACATCTCATAGTCTTCCTCTCCATAGAAAATCCCTTAGCACTAAGTATTTGCCATGGATTCTATTCAATTTATCATATGATTGCAGCAATAACTCTATTGAATCTAGTGTTATGATAAAAAAAATTAATTAACCAATACTTTATAGCTAGAACTTTTCACCGTGAAAACAAAGGTTTAGAACATTTTTGGGCTATTGGGATGGGGAGTACCTCGATTCTGAAAGTATTGTTAAAAATTGAAGAATTCATCAAGTCCCACTTAGTTGTACAAACTTGTATCTGTGAAAGATAAACAAATTTACCCCAGATCGCGTACAAAATTGTTTTAAACGCTCTTTTTTTCAAAGATTATTCATCATATGCAGCAAATTAATTTCCAGGTCATTATGATTAAAAGTATGAATCATGCTAGGAACTCTACTATGAGTGTCCCATATGGCCTTGGCCTAACCTCGCTATTTTTAAAACGTGATATCCCGTTAACAAACACCCAATTAAAAATTTCTTTAAACAATGTGGGTTTTATTACAATACTGTTGAAAAAATGCATCTTGTCATCTATAATGATAGATATGTTTGGAGAAGATATCTTGTTAGGTTAAAGTATGATGAGCTTATTTACAAAAACAAAACTTCTTTCATTTCTCTCACGTGGATTGAAAACCCTCCTCCTCATATTCAAAACGTACCAATGATATTTCCTAATTTGTTCTTCCGGAGCTACTTCCTCTCGTCATACTCCTCCAAGTCACCATGAAGAGTCACTCACCATGTTTATTGCAAATCAATTTAACATGCTCAAACTTTATGTGGATGAAAAAATCGAACGCTTGAAGAGGAAAATTGAATATTTGAGAAGTGAGATATCTTGTAGCGGTCGATCATCAAGTCGCCGATCACGGTTTTTTTTCATTAGAATATGGCTTTTATGATTGTTGGGGAGTTTATTAGAAATTTGTTTTGTGTTAAACATTGGCTTTGGTATTGTTGGGTTGTAATATTCTTAAACTTGAAGTTTTAGTGTTTTATTTTTTTATAACTTTAGATGTTAAAGGTTGTTATCCATTGTGCTGGTTTCATTATTTGATGTGGTGTTATAATGTATTTGGATCTTTAATATGTTTTTGAAGAAAACACTATATTATTTTATGGTAAAAACTTTCTATTTGGTTATTGGCTTGTGTTAAGTTTTCTCTATCACCTTAGTTGGGCTTTTTTTATTTTTATTGTTCACATACTGTTGCTTAATTTTTCTATCTATATTTTTGTTGATTCTAAGATTCTTGCGGTGCTTTACTGCATTCTAGTCCATTTGTTATGGTATATTGCTTCTTAGTCCCTATTTTATATTATCTTATTTTTCTAAGCCTTGTTTATTTTTGTTGTTGACAAAAAGGGGGAAGATTTTAGTAAAACTTTCTATAAAATATCTTCTGCTCAAATATTCAAAAGTGTTTATGCATAGAGTAAGGGGGAGTTACTCAATTACATAAAATAATTTAGCCACACCTTTTAAAAAAAAAAATTAGATGCAAATATATTATATGCATATAGTAAAGGGGAGTTACTCCATCAACCGTTCTTAAACTCCTTAACATTTACCCCAAATTATTTTCGAACAAAAATCATGTTTAAAAACTCTTTACCGGAAGACTTATGTATTCCGATTAGTCAAACATCAAAAAGGGGGAAATTGTTTACCTAACTCTCTTTTAGTCTTGCTTTAATATTTGAAAAATGTCTTTTACATATTCGTTAATATCTCGGAAATATAGTTAAGTGCACGGAGACTCTTGCTCATGTGAGGGAGATGAAGAAGAACCCAACAGTGGATTTTGGTGAGAATTAGAGGAAACCACTTTAGGTTTATGTGAGTAAGTCCAAGAAGCAAAGGGTTGATTGAGTCATCTGACTATATAAAAACAGGTTTTTATGGAGTCAAGTGTTCATGAACAAGCTATTGAGATTCTGGAAGAAAAGAAACCACAACTTCTCCAAGTCAAGATGCCTCTACTCAACAAAAGCGACAATTCTAGGGCCCTAGCTATTTCAACCCAAGTCATGCCTAATTTGACACTCACACACGAGCAAGGAAGAAGCTAGAAAAGGTGAGAATAGAAGATTTATTGGGAGAAGGGAAAGATTGGGTTGGAAGATGTTCATGATGGAGATTTCAAGTTTGAATATTGATCTAGTAAGAGAATTTTATCTTGGACTCTTTAGCCGAGATAGCAAAGGAAGTGTTACCATCCGAGGCAAGTTAGTTCTTTTCACGGTAGAATAATTTCGCAGCCACTTCAAATTGAAGAATTAGGTTGTACCTTACAAGTACCAAAAAGAGGTGAAGAAAATCAAAACCTTCTATTGGAACCAATTACATGAACAAGTGTTTAGTAAGGGGTTGGCGCTAGATTACGATAAAGAAGAAAAGAAGTTGAAGACATCTTGAACTTACAAGTTCCTTCAACACAATGCGAAAATTGGTACCACTTCCTTGCACCCTTAGCATTTAAGAACGCTCAAACCGCTGATGTAATTTGAAAATTCACCGTCTTTTTGGATTTTGTTATGAGAGATAAAGAAGTAGATGTATTCCGAATGATTTTTTATGGGTTCATGCGATTCACTGTCGAGCCAAAGAGGTTATTTATTTTTAAGTTCCCTTCAATGATCACAAGCCTATTGATGAAAGTGGATGTTAAACTTGGAGAGAAGAGAAGCTTGTTAGTTAGTCGATTTCCATTTCAGATGATGCCTAGATCAAGAATATTATCAGAGGAGCACGGTCGAGAGAGATTTCATGGCAAGAGAAGGCGAGTGAGAAACTTAATCGAATCAAATTAGTTCAAACCATCATTACCAATGATGTGGCATTAATCAAGTCCAATCAAGTGCACCTAACGACACTCCTAAAGAAAATAAAACGCAATAGCACAAAGGATCCATTGTGTCCCATCCTAAATGTTTGTCACGCAAGGTAATAGTCTCGAGAGCATGTTTCCTCCTTCTCTACCCTTCCTCTATTTGTATATTAGGTGTTTGTGTGTAACTTTATTGAGTCTGTTTCAAGTCGTGGATGTCACCGCTCAACTTTGAGTTGAGGGTGGTGACCTGTTATTCTTATTCACACTTTTATGTGTTTTATTTGATTTTTAATAAGTATGGATGTTGGTGTGGAATCTAGTGAATGTGACTCTTTAAACAAAATTTTTATGAGTTAATGATATTAGATAGAAACTTTATTAACTTGTCTTGTATATGCTTAAAAGATTAATATGAGATACACATTAAAAGAAAAGAAAATATTAGTGAGCAATGCGATATGAGTAAGTTTGATCTTAGGGAGCATGATTGGTGTGTAGAACACGAGATCTAAACTAGTTGATAGAGCATTTAATGAACATGCTAGAGGTGAGAAAGTGAATAAATGGTAGAGTGTAGAAACTGATTAAGGCGGCTCTTTATTTAGCCCTTGTCCCTTTTAGCTTGTTGTCCATTATTATTGATATATCATTCGTCTCATCCCCCTATTACCTTTATAATCCTTTTTATTAGCCACATTCCAAGCCATATCCCTTAGATTTTAGGACTTCTCCATGATGCTTTGACACTCGTCTATACCTTGAGTTTGGGGTACTGGTTCATTTTGTGAGAATTATTATTGGGTGGGTTTTGGGCTATATACTGTGCCTTAGATTACTTGTTATCATTTGTAACCCTTTGCTAGGGTAAAAGAAAAAGAAAGAATAATATATATATATATATATATATATATATATATATATATATATATATATATATTAAGAAAAGAAAAAGAGTGGTATGGCTTCTCATAAAAAAGAAAGTCATGACTGCTTACAAAATAAAAAGGATATACATTTGGACCGACAAAGTGAAATTCTTTAAGGTAATCATAAATATGTATTAGTTGGGTTATTGGGGATGAAAATAAGTGTATTAATTGGGTTGTGGGAGAACATATTTGAGAGTAACTCAAGATCTAGGGCGACTCGTTGATGGCTAGTAAGGAGAGAGCCAAAAGCTCACTCTACATTATCGAAATATTGGTACCACACCTACTCTAGGCCTACATTACAACCTTAACGACCTTATGATTATTTAATATGAAACTTAGGATCTTTTTAACCAATCGAGAGTAGTTATATGGATCTTAGAGACTATGTGAGGATCTAGGACCACCCTATAGCCACCATAGCGAACTAAGAGAGAAACTAATATTCGTGCATTGCAAATCTAATCTACTATTGAAATTAATATGTGCACATTGTTTATTGGATAAGTTTATATATTATTATGTTTTTAAATATTACTATATGAGACTTGTTAAGACTATTTCTATAGTGTCATTCATTACTTTTCTACTCTTTCTCTCTTCTTTGATTTATAGGACATAGACCATTCTAAACTCTTTTTATTTCTATTTTGTCAGGACAACATACACTTTGAGTTGGGGGTCTTGATGTCTCTCTTTTTGTGATGGACTAATACATTCACTAGACATTATTTTTGGAGTTTATTGGGCCTAAGTGAGGGATTTTTCCCTAATATTTTTTATATTGTACTTTTGCCTTTAGTTTTGGTCATATTGCTATTTATAGAGCTTTTGTGCCTTAATTGTGTGTTAAGTGTGTATATTTTAGGTAAATGGTTAACACAAAGTTCCAAGATGAACAAAATAAATCAAAAAGTCAAGATAAACCCGAAATGAAGGCGGAATTTGAGCCTAGAGGCACTTTGGGAAGTTGAAGCATTTTTAAGAGTCATCTTTACATCATATTGTTTCTGTCACCGCTGATTATTGGTAAGAGATTTAGACATGACTTTGTTTTATTTGGAAAGAGTTTGAAATCAGTGTCGCGTGAGAGGTGACGGAAGTCAACTCAGTGTTGAGATGAAAATTTATGTCATTTGCTTACACCGTGGCTCGAACCAGTCCAACTTTAGCTAAAAAAATGGTTGGGCTTTTCTAAACCTAATTAAGTGAGCCAAAGGGGGCCCAACTTTTTTTAACTCATATATAAATCTTTCAGAAGCACCCTAATCATTATACATCAGCACACAACGCATTTGACAAGGGGAGCAAGAGCAGAATAAGCAAGAGAGAAGAAAATAAGTGTTTGTCCATATATCCAACAATTCTTTCTCAACCATCCATCGAATTATCTCTTACTTAAGAGTAAATTATATTTATTTATTCTTTTGAACATGATTCTTTCATTAGTTTTTATTAGTTTTATCTCCTTTAGTATGAGTTAAACCCTCATTGCTTGAGGTTGCTTATGTAAGAACTTATGCTTAACTAGTTAATTAATTTATTAAATTTGGGATAATTATTTAATTGAGAATGGTTTGATTTATATTTCATTGACTATACTTTTGTTTTTATACTACCTATATTCTAGCCAAATAGTGGATAGCCCTTGTGATTGAGCTAATACCCGGTAGGGGGGTTTGATTGCGGACATAACGTATAGGCGTCTAGTGTGTGGTAGTGAACCATGAGGTCTTGCATAGCTAGATAGTCAATATATGTTAAGAACTTAATTCATCCAAAGACATTTTTAGGGTCACTTGGGAAGGGTTTCTAGTGATGGAGGGTTACCTTCTAAGCTACCGATAAAAGCTAGAAGGTTGTTTAATCCCGGTTAATCCAAATTCACCATCTCGTCCTTATCAGTGAACCCATTAAACTAGCGCTATAGGTAATTACTAGCATTTCCTCAAGCAACCTTCTCATACCTTTAGTTTATCTTTTATTTGTTTGATTAGTCTAGTTTAATTTTTAGTTTAAATCTTGTCTCGTTTAAATTGAAGACCTAATAAACATTGTATTATTTAAAATTTTCCATCACTCATCTGATTGCAAGCTTAGGCATTTACACTATTCAGAGCATAATCATCTACATAGATAGTCCCTTTGGAGACGATAAACCGAAGTTATCAATTATTACTTGTCAACGACCCGTACACTTACGGGAAGTCACATTTCCTAGGTGTTTATTTATTATCATAATCGGGGAGCGAAAAGAAACGTTTTATTATGGATAGAGATGATTAATAAGAAATGCATATATGTAATATTAAACGAAGCGAGAAGTGGGTAGATGTGTAGAACGTGATATCCATCCTATTAAAAACCAACTAAACCCACAACCTTAAAGTAAAAGAGTTAAAGAGATTACATAGATATGGAGTTATTAAGGAATTTCTTTGTTAGTCCACTTGTGCCCTTTAGCTTATCCAATTAAACATTAATTATCACTTGCACCCCTTTGAGCCTAGTCTTTTTTGTTTGTTAGACATATCATGCTAGTATCAATAACTTATATACGAGATGTACCAGACATCGATGTTAGCCTTTAATATTTTAAAAAAAAGCCATATTATAAGTCAATACTCATTATATTGTAGGACTTAACCATAAGACCTGCACTCGAATCACAATGCCTTATGACTAGTCATCTTACAAACTTGATTTTGGTGTGGTGGATGTTCATAGGTTAGAGATATATTGGATATATTTTATGCTTATATAGAACTAAAATATGATGCACTATATTAAGGTCCTTGTTCGATTCGAGAAAATGAAAAGAATATTATGAGAAAAAAGCAAGCATGAAACGTCACAAAATATGATTCATACTTGACTTGCAAAAAGGAAAAAAATTAAAAAATAAATGAAATAAAATAACTTGGCAAGTGAAATATTTTGAACATCATAAATATATTGGTTTTGGGAATTCGGGATCTTATTTAATGCATCAAAAGAGAATGAATGTGCATATTTTTGAGAGTAAGCACTTAGTCCGCTAGGTGTATAGTTTAATGAGGCAAGAGCCAAAAGCTCACTTGAAATTATCCGAAAATATATCATACCCCACCCAAGCCTTATGATGTCTCCTCATTTGTGATAGATTTATATTAGGATGAGACATCATTTTTAGTGATTTAGGAAGTCTTTGAGTCGATTTTCTTGAGAAATATTGCACTTTCCTATTTTGAGTCTTGATTTAGTGAAATAATATTTTTAGAGCATATTGGGTTTAATTATTTACTTAGTGTGAATCTTTAAAGATAATTATGGAGATTAATTAGAGTCCAAGTCAAAGACTACAAGATATGGAAAGAGATAGACATGGTAATTGGAGATAAGGAAATAAAAGCTAAAAACATGGAAAAGGAAAAGTTGCCTTAATCCTGAATTTCTGCACCTACGACCACAAATCAGCTTATATCTCAAAACCGGTGTGGAATTTGGAGAAACGGTCAAGAGAAAAGTCGAAGATCTTTCCGAGACGATGAATTTGATGTACTCATACGCGTCAAACGGATGGAAATCGAAGCTGCTAGGACCAAAAGAAAAACGGGCCTGATTGCATGTTTTTAGGGTTACGAATTTGAGTTGGGCTTGGAGTCCACTACTTACTTCTCCTTCAAGAAAACGAATTAGGTCTTCCTAAACACCTATAAATACACCCTTATACCATTGTAAACATGTCCTTGCTAGTCCTTGCTCAGTTTCAAGCTTAGGCTTAGTCCTTACTTGTATTTTCTCACTTTTAAATAATAGCTTAGTCTTTTAATTAAATATTCATCCTTAGTATCAAGCTATTCATCCAAGGAGCAAGCTGACCTATAGAGGAAGACAAGAAGAAGAAGTTGGAGAGTGACAAACTCCTCTTCTACATCTCACCTTCTCTATATTTAGGGTAATTAGCTATAGATTTATGCTACACCATATTTCTAAGCTTTTATTCTGTAAGTTTTACTCTTAATTATTGGATTATTATTTTGTCTTTAATTTCATAAATACTATTTGTTATTTTAATTGATTGAGCTTGGCGTATATTGTTATTATGTGTTTTGACTTATTTCCCTAGATCTGATCAATCTTAGGATTAATCTTAGTTATTGACAACACCACATAATCGTCTAGTTTTGATTCTTTGCCTAACTAGATAGCCATTAAGGTTTGATTTAATCACCAATCATTACTTAGGAATCCCTAGTAGTGGAGAGGTTGCTCCTAAGCCTAGAAAAGGCTAGGTAGAATTTAGAATCCTGGTTAATATATAATGACAGGTTAGAATAACAATTTAGTAATAGACTCATAATATTAATCCTAATTTATCTGACTTATATTCATCTTATTTATTTGCTTTCATTATTTATTTAATTGCGTTAGATTGTTATTTATCTTTTTATATTTTTATCTAAAACATCTAAATTCATCTACGCTTGTTAAATATAAGTAGATCTAACGGATTAAATCCCTGCGAACGAACTTAACTTATCATTAAAACTTGCAAACGATCTGTGATACTTGCAGTGAGTTCCGTGGTTCTCAAGGGTGTGTGCTCTTTATTATTATTCTTATTTATCTATTTATTCATCACACCTTTGCCCCCACCAAGTTTTTGGCGCCGCTGCCGGGGATTTATCTTTAAGTTAAATCTATTTTGTGTTTATTTAGCGTAGAAGTCTTTATTTGTTTTCAGTTTTACGCTTTCTTTTTGTTTTAGTCTTTCTCAGGATTTTAGATGGATAATCAACGGTTAGAGCTAGGTCTACCTAGTAAATTTCAAGTTCAACGCATTGGGATTCGCGTCCTAACTATTCAAGTCGTTAGATTCAAGCCAGATCCTGATTTAATTAATCAATTCGCGAGCTATGGGAAATTTAATGGTGATACAAATCAAGATCCGGTCAGATCTGTTCAAAAATTCATGCAATTCTGTGATGCCTACATTAATGAAGGTGTTACACAAGAACAGATGTATTATTTAATGTTTCAATTTTTCTTGACCGGGAATGCAAGCGATTGGTTCGATGATCAACCTCCCGAGCTAATAACCGATTGGGACAAGCTTCAAGAAAGATTCCTTGATAAATTTTATCCTACAAGTATGCGAGTGAAGGAACTATTGGAGCCTACAAATTTCTTACAAGAAGCCGGAGAGAGTGTTGGTGAAGCATGGACGAGATTTCAAAAGATGTTGGCAAGATGTCCACTACATGGATACATGCCACAATTACAATTATCCATGTTCTATAATGGACTCGATAGAGAGTCAAGGCTGAGAGCAGATAATATGGGTCGTGGAAATTTTGTCTCTATGGATCCAAAAGAAGCAAAAAGTGGTATGGAAACAATCATTGAGAACAACATGAGTTGGCCACAAGGAAAAACTCCTACCACTAACGAAGAAGAAGATGCGAGTATTTCAAGCTTGCAAGATCAAATACAACAACTCGCTATAACTGTTAAGGAAAGCATCCCAAAGCCACCTCAACAGTTATACCTACAAGAGCAAGCCTATGAAAATCAAGCTGATCAACCACTGAGTTATACTGTGCATAATGTAAGTCAAGCTCAATCACTTCCTCAAGAAGAGATTACTGAGTTAAAAGAGACTATTAGTCAATTCATCAACTTCTCGAAGGAAAATATGTGCAGACTTGAATCAAAGATCGATGCATCAGTAGTGCAAAGCCTGCAACAACAGAACCAAGATCTTAAACAACATAATCAACTTTTAGAGAAGAATGTGATGCAGCTCACTACAGTCATAGAACAAATGCAAAGTCAACTCCTACAATTGACCCAAGATACAACTATTAACATGAAGAAGATCCAATACGTTGACGACAAGGTTAAGACTATTAGTCTTCAAGCTCAAAAGATAAAAGAACACTGTGAGATAATCACTGAAGCGCTACCATCTCCCTCAAAAGGGGATGTTCTACCAAACAAGTCAAACGTAAGTCGGATGAACTTAGATGAGATAATTGTTGAAGATTGGGTTGAAGAAGTTGAACCAGATGAAAGAAAGAAGCCAAGAGTGGTTGATAAACCAAGAATTGAAGAGAGAAGTAGAGCAAGAAAAACACCCATACATTGCCACTATCCCACGGAGCAACATCAGAAGTGTATAGAGGCGTTAAAACAAGTGAAAATTAACGTCCCTTTACTCGAAGCTATGGAAGGAAGGAGAAACTATGATCGATTCTTTATGGAGGCACTCTCCAATAAGAAAAAATTCACAAGAGCCAAGTCTGTAGCAATCAACGAAGGGGTATCAGCACGAGTTCAAAGAAGATTACCACCGAAGCGTAAAGATCCGGGAAGTTTCAATCTCCCAATCAAAATAGGTGCTATATTTCATGGAAAAGTCATGTGTGATTTAGGGGCAAGTGTGAATATCATGCCCAAAAGTGTATTCAAGAAGATTGGTATTAGTGAAGCGAAACCGACATCTGTAATCTTACAACTTGCGGATCAATCTACAGTTAAGCCGTGGGGAGTAATAGAGGATGTACTCGTCCAAGTAGGTAACCTTGTTATTCCAACAGACTTTATTATTCTTGACTATAAAGCAGATAAGAACGTCCCATTCATTCTTGGGCATCCATTCCTAGCCACCAGCGATACTATAGTGAACGTGAAAAAAGGAACCGTGACTCTCCGTACTGAAAATGATTCTAAAACATTCTATGTTTCGGGAAAGAAGAAAAAGAAGAATGAGTCAAAAGAACTATATCCAATCAGAGTTGTAGCCAAGAAGCCAGAACCTGTAAGCTCCCAAGAAACCATGGAGAAAAAGATTGAGTTTGGGGTAGGAGACGAGGTAGCATGGAAACCTCCCAACCCCAAACAGAGCAGTTCTTGGAAGGGACCTTATGTTATCACGCAAATTATCTCAGAAGGGGTGGTCGAAATCAAGGCTATCAAAAGTTGCAAGCTCGATTTGGTAAGTGTCAATCATCTCACTCACTGCTGGGGAGGCTATAAAAAGAAATAACCGAGGTAACTCGTCTAACTTTGAAAGACGTTAAACAAAAGTGCCCTTTGGGAGACATCCCATAGTAATTTTTATGTTTTTATGTTTTAGTTTTAGTTTAGTTTAGTTTAGTTATTTTTAGTTGATATTGCATATTTGAGGAAGGTATTAGTGTTTTTGATGTTTAGGTAATGGAGAAATCGAGTTAGGGAAAAAAACAAAAAAATTCGGAGCGAAGGAATGACCCCCGCGGACTACCCCTAGTCCGCAGGTATGCACCGCAGGGTCAAAACCCGTACCACGGGTGGAGCCACGGGTCGTGTCCGAAACCGAGAAAAAATTGACCCGCGGACTACCCCATATACCGTGCCATGGTCCGCGAGGTCAAAACACGTGCCACGGGGTAGGTCCACGGGTATTTGACATGGAAAGCTACAGAAGGCGCGCGGTACCCTCCGGTGTACCGCGCCATGGTCCGCAAGGTCAAAAACGCGTGCCACGGGTTGTACCACGGGTATTATCAAGTGGGTAAAAAATTTCGAGCAACAGAAGCTGCGGTGTACCTCGCGGTACACCCCTGGTCCGCAGGCATGGTCCGCACGCGCCGCCAGAGAGAGAAAGAAAGGAATTGAGTGTATAAAGGAGGTATGAAGCCATTATTCCGAATATTATAAACCTAGAGCCTCTTTCTCTTCTCCAAAACTCTCCCAACTCCATTACAGCTTCAACAAGCCTTCACCAAACATCAAAACACTACCAAATCACCATGAAAACACATCCAAATCCTTCCCTACATCATTACAAAAAAGATTCAAGCACCCAATTCATATCAAAACACCTAGAAACCAAGAATCAAAACCATGAATTTCAAAATCTTCTTCTAAAAATCCTTGAAACCACATCACCAAACCTTGCTTCTATCATACCCACATGGAGATTTGTCATCCTAACACCTTTCCTAGATAAAGCTTGTTCCACCTATGATCAAGAGTTTCAAATTTCAAGAGTGTTCAAAGCTTTGAGTTGGGGGTCAAAAGAGATGATGAAGAGAATAGAGATATTATCAAGTGTTAAGGGATATGAAGAATCAAAGCAAGGTATTGGGTAAGCTCTAGAAGATTTCAATTGAGATGGGTACTAGTTTGGGAATAAATTACAAGGTAAATCGGATCAAGGGAATAGAGGAAAGCTAGCTGTGGTGAATTCAAAGAACAAAAAGGTTTAAACTTTCATAAGGAAGACACCACAACCTCTACAATCGATAGTCCTTTAACCCAAGATGAACAAGAGCTTCTGGGACGCTAGTAGCTATGTTCAAAACATATTCCAGGATGAAAACTGTCACATGAGAGAGGATTCGAGAGAAAAGTTGGAAGAAGATTAACAAGAGAATTCTAGAGTGTGATTGATTGGGATGGAGCATACGAAGATGTAAGGGAAAGCAAAATTGGTGATACATGAAATTTGCATACATGAAAGCACTGCACCCTATTCCGGGTATTGATCAGGCGAGGTAATAGCCTCGAAGAGTATGTTTTCTTTCTTCCTTACCTCTTCTTTATGTGTGCAATATCTGTAGAATTTTAATTTTAATTATTTTATTTTTGAGTCTTTTCGAGTCGTGGGGACGGCTCATTTTTGAGTTGAGGGTGTGGGGATTCGTTGTCTCTCATCTCCATTTTTCTGTTTTTAGGTAAAATTAAATTTTTTGAAGGTTTAGATGTATGTAGAGTGTGTTTAATAGCTTAAAAGCATAAGCTCAGTAAGTTAATGATAGGAAGTAGTATGTTTATGAGCTATTTTATTTTGTATGCTTGAAGTATTTGCAGGAAAACACACATTGATAGTAAAGAAAAGATTAGTAAGCAATGCGATAGAAAGTATGTTCGATCTCAGGGAACCTTGAGAAGTGTGTAGGCCGTGAGATCCAAGCTAGTGACCAAACCATTTGATGAAAGTGCTAAAGGTAAGAAAATAACGAAATTGCATAGTGTAGAAAGTGATTAAGGCGGTTCTTTCATATTGAAGCCACTTGAAGCCTTTTTATACCTTCTCACCTTGACATTTTTGATTTTATATGCTATATCCTTCCCAGCCCCTTCTAGCCTTTCTAAAGCTTTTTATTGAAACACGTTATAAGACAAATCCCTTTAGATTATAGGACTTTTCCATATGACCCGCACTCGAATCGCGATGCATAGACAGTTGTTTTAGAGCTTGAGTTTGGGGTGGTGGGTCCACCATTATGGGAATTGTTATTGGGATGGGATTTTTGAGCTTATTGATTGTGCTATGTTCTTAAGATTGATGATGATTCACAGGTTTTTATTGTAACCCTTTACCGGGGTAATAGTGGATGAAAAAGAAGCTACGAGCTAATTTTGCCAATAAGGGCATAAAAATATATATATATATATATATATATATATATATATATATATATATATATATATATATATATATATATATATATATATATATATGAGAAAATAGCATGATATCTCATCATTTAAAAAAAAGAGTCATAGCGTTTGAAAACAAATTGATTTGAAAAGAAAATATATATATTCGGACCGGCAAAGTGGAATTTTTATGTGAACATCTTATGCTTTAATTGGGTTATTGGGGATGCTACTTTGTGCATCAAAGAATTCATTGGGTTGAGTGAGAAACGTTTTATGAGAGTAACTCAAGCTCTAGGGCGATTCGTTGATGGCTAGTGAGGAGAGAGCCAAAAGCTCACTCTAAATTATCCAAATATACTTATCATACCGTCCCTAAGCCTAAATTACAACCTTAAAGACCTTTTGATTTTTTGCTATGTAATCGAGAAGTGATTGAACCAATAGAGAGTAGTTAAGTGGATCTTTGGATACTAGTGAAGTCGATGAACAATCTATAGCCTCCTTGGTGAACTGAGTAAAGTTCCTCTCCTTCTTACATTGCGAAACTAATCTGATCTTGAATTCAAGCCGTGTTGACTGTGGATATGAGAAGTGTACAGGTATGTAGTTTATGAATATTATTACATGAAATTCTCTGAGTAGTTGCTTTAAGTTTATTCTCCATATTCTGCAGTCTTCTTCCCTCTGTGCTTAATTTACCTAGGTGTGTATTTAGAGACTTCCCTTTGTTTTTATCTTTATTGTATCGGGACGATACAACTTTGAGTTGGGGGTCTTGATGTCTCCTCATTTGTGATAGATTTATATTAGGATGAGACATAATTTTTAGTGATTTAGGAAGTCTTTGAGTCGATTTTCTTGAGAAATATTGCACTTTCCTATTTTGAGTCTTGATTTAGTGAAATAATATTTTTAGAGCATATTGGGTTTAATTATTTATTTAGTGTGAAGTTTTAAAGATAATTATGGAGATTAATTAGAGTCCAATTCAAAGACTACAAGATATGGAAAGAGATAGACATGGTAATTGGAGATAAGGAAATAAAAGCTAAAAACATGGAAAAGGAAAAGCTGCCTTAATCCTGAATTTCTGCACCTACGACCACAAATCAGCTTATATCTCAAAAACGGTGAGGAATTTGGAGAAACGGTCAAGAGAAAAGTCGAAGATCTTTCCGAGACGATGAATTTGATGTACTCATACGCGTCACACGGATGAAAATCAAAGCTGTTAGAACCAAAAGAAAAGTGGGTCTGATTGCATGTTTTTAGGGTTACGAATTTGAGTTGGGCTTGGAGTCCACTACTTACTTCTCCTTCAAGAAAACGAATTAGGTCTTCCTAAACAACTATAAATACACCCTTATACCATTGTAAACACGTCCTTGCTAGTCCTTGCTCAGTTTCAATCTTAGGCTTAGTCCTTACTTGTATTTTCTCACTTTTAAATAATAGCTTAGTTCTTTAATTAAATATTCATCCTTAGTATCAAGCTATTCATCCAAGGAGCAAGCTGACCTATAGAGGAAGACAAGAAGAAGAAGTTGGACAGTGACAAACCCCTCTTCTACATCTCACCTTCTCTATATTTAGGGTAATTAGCTATAGATTTATGCTACACCATATTTCTAAGCTTTTATTCTGTAAGTTTTACTCTTAATTATTGGATTATTATTTTGTCTTTAATTTCATAAATACTATTTGTTATTTTATTTGATTGAGCTTGGCGTATATTGTTATTATGTGTTTTGACTTATTTCCCTAGATCTGATCAATCTTAGGATTAATCTTAGTTATTGACAACACCACATAATCGTCTAGTTTTGATTCTTTGCCTAACTAGATAGACATTAAGGTTTGATTTAATCACCAATCATTACTTAGGAATCCCTAGTAGTGGAGAGGTTGCTCCTAAGCCTAGAAAAGGCTAGGTAGAATTTAGAATCTTGGTTAATATATAATGCTTAATGTGACAGGTTAGAATAACAATTTAGTAATAGACTCATAATATTAATCCTAATTTATCTGACTTATATTCATCTTATTTATTTGCTTTCATTATTTATTTAATTGCGTTATTGTTATTTATCTTTTTATATTTTTATCTAAACATCTAAATTCATCTACGCTTGTTAAATATAAGTAGATCTAACAGATTAATTCCCTGCGAACGAACTTAACTTATCATTAAAACTTGCAAACGATCTGTGATACTTGCAGTGAGTTCCGTGGTTCTCAAGGGTGTGTGCTCTTTATTATTATTCTTATTTATTTATTTATTTATCACACCTTTGCCCCTACCACCTTACATTATAACCAAAAATCCCTTAAGATCTTTAGCTATGCGTTTACGTAACAAATGATTAAAAAGAAAGTAACTAAGTTGTCCATTAAACAACGTGGGAGGATCGAGGATCACCATATAGCCGCCACTTCAAGTTAAGTAAGATGCCCCCCTTTTATTCATTGTGAAAGTAATCTTTCTTGAAATTACAATATTGTTGATTACTTGCATTGATAATATCTTTATGAGTTATTTCTTGAACATAGATTTATGGTAAGTTGGTTTTACATTCTTAGGGGACATCTCATGCTATTAGTTGAATTGTGATTCTTGGACTCAACTTTATTTACTTTGCCGGGAAGACAAAACTTTGCGTTGTGGGTCTTGATGTATCATATTTTGTGATACGTTTGTAGATAAACAAGATATCATTTGGGTTTTTTTGAGAATAAGAGTAGAAGCATTATTTGAGTTTTTAGTTAACCTTGACAGTATATATGTTTATGGAGCAATTTGAGGTGTTTTGAGTATTAGTTGTGTATCTCACATGGATACGAAGAAGCCAACAACCAAAGGTGAAGTTAAGTAGTCAAAGAACTAAGAAAAACCGTAGTCAAGTCATATAGAGCCTAACAGAAGCTAAGGAACCAAAAGTCTCACTTGAAATTTAAACACAAATGTCGACAAAATGCCATCTTAGACTTAGGAAAATCACAATAAGTAATTGGTATACTTTTTCTGATGGATGGTTTAATTTGGATAATTCTCTGCGGCTTGTGTCCTCCGTGGTCCAAATCCACTCAAATGGGCATGTTGGAAGATTTGTGCTGTTTTACACTACTTCAACTCACAATTACGATATGTTGATCGTGGTTAGATACCTCCAGGTAGTTATGTGATTCTAATGCATGTTGATTACTAGACAATAGTAAGATTAAAAGTGTGATTTTTTTAAATAAAGACGTGTAATATGAAAATATCTATCTATTTTGTCGTATATGTTGATATTTACATGTACTCCATATTTATTATAAAATGTATTTAGGTTTAAATGAATATTTACAAATAATAATGAATCTGAATGATCTCATATAAAATTACCTTTAGATTTTTGAACGGTTATGATTGAAGTAATATTATTTGGATTAACATTAAATATTACATATATTAGTATACCAATATATTTACTTATGCATAGAGTAAATAAGGGTTATGTATCATACTCTTCAAATAAAAACTTAATATTACTTTTTGCTGGTTGGTTTGAAAAAACAAAAAACAAACCATCTATTTTTATTTAAATTTTTTATATGTCTAATCAAAAAGAGTCAGGCCATAGGGTATATGAATTATTTTTGTCAGTAATAATTATACATATTTTTAAACTAAAAAAATATATGTATATGCTTTGAATTGGTAAAAATGATATCCGGGGTAGTAATGGGAATGATGTTTGATATTACTATTGCATAAAATAGATTCGTGCACATTTTTTAATCTACATAAGATGATATATATTGAGTTTTTACAAGAAAACAATTATTATAGGAAGATATGTTAATTAACTTAAGAGTAATGATATATGTCCCCTTTTCATATCACCCTTTTATCACCCTTCTATATATATGTATTGATTTCCTTGAATAGAAGATAGAGAAAAATTAAATAGGATAGAGAAATCCATTCATTGGTACATGTAGGCATACACGTAGGAGGTGATAAAAGAGTGATACAAAAAGGGTGACAAATATCATTACTCTTAACTTAATTGTATACCACAAAGAGGGTCAGGGTCACAATCTAATTAAGTAACAATTATTTAGAGGAAATTAAAAAAATGAGCCTAAATAACTTAAAGTTTATATTTTAAGTCCTATTTCTTTACTTCTACTTACAAAGTGCTTAGTTACAGATATTAGTTGGCCAATTTACCTATACACCCTTTTGATTTAATTAATTACTTTTTTTTACTTCTTTTTTTCAGTTTTTGTTTTAGTGTCGGAATGGGTACGCGCTTAAGTGGGTACAGACCCACTTTCTTTTTTATAATGTGTTTAAGCTATGTTTTTTTATAAGGGGTTTAAAATTAATTATAGTGTAATTGTAAAATAGGTCCATGTCCAAATTTAATCAACATCACATAATATTTCATTGTCCAAATAATAGCTAAGGTGTAATTGCATTATAGGTCCCTGTACCGGGAGTTGTCACGGGTCTGTACCCAGATGAACGAATACGATTTTCGTCATTTAATAGTGTTTTTGCAATGGGCATGTACCCAGATGGTATTGCCTGTACCCATGTATCTATCTGCACAAAAAAAAACATCAAAAACAGATTAAAAAAACATGTAACTTCTCTGTTGGGTGATTGGGGTTGTACCAATTTTCTCTGGCATTGCTGGGGCTGTGCTCATTTTGGGCCTCTATACCCATTTGGGCCTGCACCCAGATTGGACCTCAGATGGGTTTCGCAGCTTGGACCTGACCCTCTCCTTTGAAGCGTAGAAGCGAGGCTGAAAAAGAGAGGTAGTGGGGTGGCGTTGTCCTGTGATTCTCGTTCTGGATGTTGCTTACCGGAGTTCAGGCGCTGCAGTGGTGGTGGTGCGAATCTGAAGGTGAGCAGCCTTCGTGTGAAGGTGATGATGGTGGGGATAGGGGGTGATGATGGTGGTTAATGGCACACGGTGGGGGTGGGGTGATGATTGTGGTTAATGAAACACGGTGGGGTGGCAGATCTGTACTGTGGTGGTGGTATTCGGTGGCTTCGGATCTGGACTGTGCGACGGGAGAGGGCGACGCGAAAGGGAGGTTTTGGCTTTGGCTTCACCTTCAGTGGGGTGGGTTGTTACAGCGAGAGAAGGGAGAAGAAGGTGAGGGGGTGGGCTCCGCTTCAATAGAGACGCGGCAGCAGGGCTCCAGCGAGGTCTCTCTAGTGGCTCCGGCAGCGATGGCAGGGCAGCAGCAGGGGTGTGGTGCTTGTTTGTTGATGGCCATGGAAGGGGAGGCCATCGTGGTGCTTCGTGAAGGAGGAAGAAGGAAGGGTGGAGCGGGGCTGGATCGAGAGAGAAGAAGGGTGGGGGCTGGATCGAGTGCGAAGAAGGGCAAGGCTGCGATGGTCTCTATGGTGAAGGTGGTGTGGATGGCGGCAGTGGTTTGGGACGGTGGGGTAGGGTAGGCAGTGGACGGTAATGGTGGACGGGTTTTCTGGATTGGGGTGGGGTGGGTTGACAGAGAAGAGGAGGGGGGGCCTTACAAACCCTAATAGGTATTGATTTTGTGTTTTGGGTTTTGCAGTATATAAAAAGTAATGGGGAGGGTATTTTGGGTTTTTGTATTGGACTAGTTGGGGTTTAACTAGTCCAGTTAAAAGGAGGACTTTGTGGTGGAAATAGTATGTTGCTTGGGCCTTCTTTTATAATTTACCCAATTATTTAAGATTAGAACATATTCATTATGCTAAATAGCTAGGTTGTTGTCAATTAGATTATTACGGAAAATTCTTGTAAGGTGATCTAATATTGATTTTTTTTTGTTGGGTTAAACTTGTACCACACAAGATTTCTCCTTTAATAAGGCCGCCATGCTAGGGTTTTGGCTTCGACTTCATCAGATAATGCGTTTGAGAAGAAGAGACAATGATATCCACGAAAAGGATACTGTACTGAGAATGATATTCGGGCTAGTAATGAGAATGATGTTTGATATTACTATTGCATAAAATAGATTCGTGTATTGTAAATAATATGTTTTATTATTATTAGTGGATGTCCTTTGGTATTCTAGTCTTTTCCCATCTCTTCTTAATGTGTATAACTTATTGTATGAAATGAAGGGTCATATATCTCCTATAAATATATGACCTTCATTCGTTTGTATTTTACACACTTGAAGAAAGAATAAGAAAACTCTCTCTCTCCATATTTCTCCACAATTTCTTCATCTTTTAGTTTATACATTATTCTAGTTTATAACACGTTATCAGCACGAGTCTCTGCCAATCGAATCAAGGAGAAATATTTCCAGGTATGATTTATATTACTATATTTTATATATGTAGTGTTCTATATATTTCTTTTGACAAAAAAGAGAGAAGGTATAATAAGGACTTTCCATTGCAACCGATAATATTATAAGGACTGTCATTGCATCCTATATACAACACCATTATACTATTCAAGCATATAAAATGGTTAATCACTTTAAAATAAAAATAGAGGCCTGAAGCCTATATGTAAATATAATTTTGAACGGCTTGAAAGTAAAACGAGTTTTATTTTTAGGCTTGAAACCTACAATGCCCGAAGTATAAAAAAAATCGTATAGGCCTGATGCCTAAATTTAATATCATAGGCCCGAAGCCTAGAAACCAAAATATATCCCTGAAGCATAAAATATTTTTCTTTCGAAATCTAACGCTAGAAAGGCCCGAAGCCTAGAAATAAAATTTAAAAAAAAATTGCATGAAGCATAATATTGTTTGCATTTGCAAGATCCGAACCTGTGTCATATGTAAAGAGATTAGCATACTTTACCAATTGAGCTATAATATGATTGTTAATCTAATATTTTTATATATACATATAATTATGCCTGAAGCATAATTATAACAACTTATTTTACCAATCGAGTTATGATAATATATTATCTAAAAACGTATATATATATATGCCCGAAACATAAATTTATTGTTTTCGAATTTGTGAGATTTAAACTGTCCCAAATCAAAATAGAACAACATACTGTAAAAAAATGAAAATAATACTTAATTCAAAATTAAGATTCACGTTTTACAGTAATCTTTTCGTTTCCCGAAGCGAATAAAAATCGCATTTCCAGAAGTGAATGCAACTGGTTTTATATCTTTGAAAATTGATCAGGTGTTGACATTAAGTGAGTGGCTTAAACATTGTATTTCCTATCTATAATCATTTCCTGAAGTAAATGAGTATGCATTTCTGGAAGAAAATACAACTTTATACAATATATAAGAGAAGTGAACCATGAAGAAAACATGAGTTATGTCGGTGAAATTTCAAATAGAATAATCAAGGTTTATTTAATTCATTTGTAATTCTAAGATTATATATTGATAATCTTTTATAACTTGATTTGGTATTGTAATCTCATAATTTATATTTTTTTGACTAAATGATATTCCCTGAAGCGAATAAATGGTTTTTTATTTATATAAAAATCGTTTCTAGAAATGAAACAATATTTCTTGAAGAAAATGAAATATTTTTCATATGTTCAGAATTGAAATTATGGTGACTTGGACTCCAGAAGAGGCTAAGGTCGTGGAAAGAATAATTTGTGGTCTCATAGTAGTCTTAATACTACTAGAAAAATAACTATAACCACTAGAAGTGGAAAAATATTGGTAAAGGCACTAAAAACAAAATCATCACAAAATGATGATACCCGTATGAAAAAAAACTGGTTTATCTCTATCGTGTAGATATGGAATCAAAGAAGAATATATCAATGACTTATTTGATGCTGAAGTCAAATCTTGAATACCCGATCTGAAAGTGGAAATAATTTAATGATTATGATTTTTGAAGTTTAACTGTGAGACAAATTTGTACTATTCAATTACGTATATGTACTAGAGTCGTGTATATTTTTTTGATGGCATATATAACTAGTAGTCCCAGTGTAATATCTATATATTCCGTAAAATACGCTCTTTTGCATTTGCTTATCCAATAAAATTTTATGTTCAAATTGGATGAAGTATTCCGGATGAATACGTGTTGGAGAATTTTATCTCAAACTTTCTAACACATGATCATAATACCGGAATAATAATATCGTGAGAAAAGGGTTTTCTCAATATTATGGATTAGAATTTTATATGCTTGTAAATAAGAAAAATAATAGATTATTGATTTAAAATCACGATTTGCATCCACTAGTTAAGTTTCATTTCCCAAAGTGAATGGAGTTATATTCCTCGAAGTGAATATAACAACTTTTTAATATCTATAAAAATAGATTTGATGGTGACAAAACTCGAGTGAATTAAATATAATATTTCTTGACTAAAATTATTGCCTGAAGTGAATGATATTGTGTTTCCTGAAGAAAATATAACATCTTCCAATTTGTCTGGAATTGACGTCGTGATTATCCAAACTGTAGTCGAGATTGAGGTTATTAAAGAATCAACCCTTAATTCATTAATAGTATGAATACTATAAAGAATGAAATTATGACCACCAGAAGTGGAAGAATAAGAAATTTCACAAAAGGGAAAAATCACGAAAAAGAAAATCATCACGAGATTTAACGATAGATACTATCGTATAGTGGAACTATATATTGATCGCATACCTGTCGTATGCTAAATTATTTGGTCAATCTAATTGAAAGATTTGGATGTCCAGAAGTTATGTTACCTTATGGTACATAAAATAAAATAAAACCGGCAGTTTATGTTTTTTTAAGTAAATCTTGGATAAATTTACAAAAGTTAAGGATATTCGTCGAAATGAATATTTTGTATAAACCATAAGTATCAATAACAATATATATCTTTGATTTATTTTCTATAAGTCATACCAAAAGTATGTATTAAAAAGAATCATGCTATTTCTTCGGGGTTGTATTATATACAGATTCAAGTCGTTTAAATGCACATTGTGCAAAAACAAAGATATTACACTTCAAATAACTTCGTATTAAGACATGATCGACTTGATCACCCAGGAAAGTTATTGATATATCGAATAATAGATAATTCACTTGGACTACACTTAAAAGAACCAGAAGTTTCGTTTACCAAAATTTACAATTAGATTATCTCAATGGGCAGTTGAGATTTATGTTTATTTTAATTCTCTTTTATAATTCTATATCTTGAACACCTGAGAGGTGATGTCTTTAAAAACACGCTTTGTAGAGTGTTATTTTTGTTATATAGTTTAAAAACACGTTTTGAATCAGAACTTGAAGTTCAAGAGAGGAGTCATTTGCGAAGTGTTGCAAATAATATACCAAATGCATTTATAGGACAAGTAGAATATTGTACATTCCCATAAATATACTGTTAACGCTCCAGTATAGATGATTGTCCTGGAAGGACATATAAAAGAAATGTCAGCAAATGCATTTAACCAACGCTTGAAGCATGGTGAGCTTAGAATAATACTAACCAACACATGAAGGCGGTAAACTTGTAATGCATCTAACCAATGCATGCAGCGTGGTAGACATGTAATTCATATTATCAACGCATGAAGCATGATTAGATGAAGTGGCAACTAAAGTTTGCTTCATGGATCTCCATGATATCACAGCACCACCACAAGTAAACACGTAACCACTTTAAGATCTACCTTTGTTGATTTAAAGTATACCATTCCCCAAAGAAGAAAAATTCATGAGTATATGATGGTAAAAACCGTGTGATGTGCATATCCGGTAATACAATAGAAAATTACTAAGCCAGCTAAATGTTGGCACATGCATTACTCTTAAAAGGAAGTAATAGTCCCTGAAGAGACCAAGGTACTATACCTGAATATAGAAAAGCCATAAAATTATTTATCTAGTGAAAATATAAAACCGTGACAAGGTTTATGGATTGAAATATATTTTTTCACTATGGCTGAAAATGAATAAAGAGGATCCTAAATCACAAAGTGGTGAAAATTGTCGACAAATAAATAAATGGCCATACACGATTTTAATTCTATGACCCGAATTGTATCTTAAAGGTTCATGCAAAAACCTATAAACAATTATGGGGAGACGTCCTCATGTAGTGGATACAATGACGTTAGGGTTCTACCTTTTTGGAAACTATTAAAAGAGTTTACTGAATTGATAAAGGACATGATTAATGAATTGATATTAATGTTCTTAAAGAACACATGTGCCTGAAGCATGATAGGTGCCCGAAGCAGTTAGAGCGTATGAAAATATTACATTCTTAGAGAATGAGAAGTGGTTGGAGCATAAAAGGTTCCTAGGGAACATAAAGTGCATGAAGCACATGAGAAAATATTTTTAGTCATATAACAAGAATCAGTTAGTATGAATTACTTTCTCACAAGTATGATAAAACCTTATGATAATGTTCTCTCATCCTGGAGATTTAAGAAATAGAGAATGATTAATGAACTCCTCACAAATCATGTATATATTATTATCACCAAACAAAAATTGAAGATCAGTTCGTGAGATATTGAAATATATTTCACCAAAGGATTTCTGCAGTAAATTCGAGAATATATTTAACGAATTTGTTTAGGCGAGAATCCAGTAGATTCATCAGTTAAAGTTATAGTGTGTACTTATGTTAAATGGTAAGCTCGAAAGTATATTATGTGATTCTAATATAAATAATGTGTGGTACAATGAGGGGGAGACAATATTTGTGCGTTGCACTCTTTTTCCTTCACTAAGGTTTTTCCCCACAAAGGGTTTTTCCTAGTAAGGTTTTAACGAGGCATGCCAAATATCTACTATCATAAAGAAAACAATATACTCTTCCCTATATTAATCCACTGTTTATTGACATGGAATGAATATGATCAAAATAAAAATTCAACAGATTTAATAAGGCATATCCTTCAGTGAATATCCAAGGGGGAGTGGTATCAAATATTTATTTAAGTGGATATTCCTTATAAAGTCAGAACGTATCAAAATGATTTTATATGGAAAAATATCATTCGTTTAGTAAACCACATGGTTTTACAATCACTAAGTACAAAGAAATATCATTTTGGTTAGTGAGAGGAAAATTAAGAATGACAAGGTCCGGAAGTACCACATCTTATTGTCATTTGAACATTAATGTACCTTGCAAATTGTACAAGTCCTGAAATAGCATTTCTAGTTAACTTATTGGAAAGACCCTCACAAAGGTAGATCTCAAAGTGGTTACGTGTTTACTTGTGGTGGTGCTGTGATATCATGGAGATCCGTGAAGCAAACTTTAGTTGCCACTTCATCTAATCACTCTTAAATATTGGCACTACATGAATCAATTTCAAGAATGTATATGGTTAAGATCCCTAGTTCAACATATCCGAGAAATGTGTGATTTATCCTCAACAAGAAATATACCAACAATTGTGTATGAGGATAATGTTGCTTGTATCACACAAATTCAAAATGGATACATCAAAGGCGACCGAACGAAACATAGTTTTCTTACACACACGAGCTACATAATAATGGGGATATTGACATTCGATAGATTCAATCATGTAACAATCTTGCAGATTTATTTACGAAATCATTGCCAACCACAACTTTTAGAAAGTTAGTCCACAATATCGGAATGTGAAAGCTCAGAGATCTCTTGCCATCATCAGGGGGAGTATGAACAAGACACTGTACTCTTTTTCCTTCGACCAAGTTTTTATCCCACTGGGTTTTTCTTGGCAAGGTTTTAACGAGGCAGTATTTGAAGATGATCTATGCATATGTACTCTTTTTCCTTCGACCAAGTTTTTATCCCACATGGGTTTTCTTGGCAAGGTTTCAATGAGGCATATTTCATAAGGAATGGACATCCAAGGGGGAGTATTGTAAATAATATGTTTTATTATTATTAGTGGATGTCCTTTGGTATTCTAGTCTTTTCCCATCTCTTCTTAATGTGTATAATTTATTGTATGAAATGAAGGGTCATATATCTCCTATAAATATATGACCTTCATTCTTTTGTATTTTACACACTTGAAGAAAGAATAAGAAACTCTTTCTCCATATTTCTCCATAATTTCTTCATCTTTTAGTTTATACATTATTCTAGTTTATAACATCGTGCACATTTTTTAATCTATATAAGATGATATTTCTTGAGTTTTTACAAGAAAACAATTATTATAGGAAGATCTGTTAATTAACTTAATTGCATACCACAAAGAGCGTCAGGGTCACAATCAAATTAAGTAACAAATATTTAAAATTAGAACATATTCATTATGCTAGGTAGCTGTATTGTTGTCAATTAGATTATTACGGAAAATTCTTGTATGGTGATCTAATATAGTAATACTGATTGTTTTGTTGGGTTGAACCTGTACCACACAAGATTTCTCCTTTAATAAGGCCGCCATGCTAGGGTTTTGGCTTCGACTTCATCAGATAATGCGTTTGAGAAGAAGAGACAATGATATCCACGAAAAGGATACTGTACAGTACAGTACTGTACAAGGCCATTTGTCTGTTGAAAGATTGGCTTTCAATGTTGACGGGCCGAAGCTCACATGCTCTTCAGCTGCGTTTACCACGTAAGCAGGCATATGGGACAACCTTTATGATTAAGAACCCAAAATGTAATCTACTTGTGTGGATTCTTTTGCCGACTGAAAGCAACACCAAGAACCTTACAAAAGAGACAAAGTGGTCGAATTCCATTGGATACCTCTTCTTCCTCTATATGAATTTTCCAATTTGTCTCCACGGTTGGTACACGATTTTGTTCCGTGTCTTAATTGAGTGCTTTGTAATGCTATGAAAAATAAATTATTATTTTAAGTTGAATATATAAATTAAACTTAAAATGATTTTTATTCTAAAAAAACCTTATAAATAATTAGTATATCTAGGATCCTTTTTACACTCCGATCTAAAAATATTGTAGATAAATTTGTTTCTATACACCATCCACTAGAGAGTCAGCTTAGGATTAGACTCAAGTTTGAAGTTTGAAGTGTCTAATTTTTTCTTATGAAAATAGTAAAATAAATTATCTAAGACAACTAATACCTCATATAAGATCCGTTTGAGATTGATTTTACAACAAAAATCATTTGAAGCGATTCTATATTTTTAAGAATAACTTAAACCTCTACAATCAATTTAAAAAAAAATACTAGATATGTGATTAACTGATTCTTAAAAAATCAATTGATTTTAAATGTCCAATTATTTTTTAATATTTTTTATAAATATTTTAATTTTAATTGAAAAACACTTAGCAAATAAATCGACTTGGGACATTAGAGTGGTCATAGCTTATATCCTTTTCCTTCTTTAGAATGTTTGAAACATAAAATGAAAAGTTTACACGAACATGGGATACTTGATGTTAATACAGTTCTTTATGCCACTAATGCTGCTATGTAAGACCTGTTTGGACATACATGGATGGACACCTTACCTGAGGTTGATAATGGACGACAACCAAAGGACCGAGTCACGAGAAATTTCCATACTCCTCAAGGTACACAGGTCTATACACTTGTGATACCTTTTTCACATAGGGATCAGAGCAAAGTGGGATTGGACGGGTACGGAGAGAATTTTCATCTAACACGCGGCAGGTGTTTTCCAAGAGTATTTGGACGGACTTAATAGCAGAAGGAGAGGTGATTGCGGTACTTGAAACCGCAGAACTGGCCAAACATGATACGACCAAGAGAACAACGATCTGTTCAGACAACCTTGATTTGATTCAAGGTATCAAATCGCTGCCAGCAGCGTGGTGGAAGGTCATGCCTTATATTAAGAAGATGCGTGCTATTGCGGAGGAGCATGGAGACATGTTCTTCATGCATATCCCGAGGCAGTCCAATGGCTTGGCGGACTGAGCTACGTGGAATGCTAGACTGCGGGATCAGGATCGTCATCTTTCGATACAACTGTCCGCAAGATTTGGAAGAATGTGCATTGGTTGATTTTACCGTGTGTTTTGTGTAACCGGTCGACCAAAAAAAATTGAAAAACACTTTTAATTCGAAAATAATCAATCACATATGTTAGTTTATTGGATCCCGTAGTTTGCAAAATTACTTTTTAATATAAAAGTATTGGTTTTTTTGTTACATAAGAGAGCCACTTTAGATTCAGACTCACTTTGGGTTTGATTCTAAGTAATAATATATAAGATAAATTTATTGTTTTCAACTATACAATTATTTAGAATAACTGGGTTTTCTTTTCTATAAAAATAAAATTAAATATAAGAGTGAATGACTTATAAGGTTTTGGAGACTAGATTTTTGTCATATAGGGAATAGTGGGAATCTTATTTTTTAAAAGAGATCTCAAGATTGACCAAATACTAAAATACATTTATATAATAGAAAAAACACTAAAAGACAAGAAAATTGCAGAGTGTTGTCACTATTCATCTCCGGTCACCACCCACCTACCACCAACCATCACCGCCATCAGTGGTGTACTCATAGATTTTATAGAGTACCCAGATAATTAAAAACATAGAGTATCCAAAAAATATAGATTATCTAAAAAAAATATAGAGTATCAGAATAAAACCAATGAGTATCAGAATAAAAACAATGAGTATCGAAAAAAATATAGAGTATCAGATAAAACACAGAGTTATTCATAAATACAAAGTACTCAATAAAAACTACAGAGTACTCAATAAATAATATAGAGTAAATCTGAAATAACTTAGAAAAATAGAACACAACAAAAATAAAGAGCTTAAATATATTTCCTAACCCTTGTTCTTGTTCACTTGGGGGTTGACAAAAATGTCAATCCAAACTAAAAGTGTCGCATGTAAAACTATATTCGAATCTTATGCTCCTCCACTAAAGGGTCGGCCAAAAAGTCAGTCTAACCTAAAAATGTCACAGATATAACTTTTTATCTAACTCCCATGTTCATCACTGGGTGGTAGACCAAAAAGTCAACCCGACCTAAAACATTTGCAGATACAACTTTTAATTGAACCCCTACCCTCATCCATTAGGGGGTTGACCAAAAAACTAATCCTCACCTAAAATTTTGTTCATATAAAACTTTTAACCAAACCCATACACTCATACACTAGAGGGTCAGGAAAAAATTCAATCAGACCTAAAATGTTGTAGATTAAACTTTTTATTGAAGCATTACACTCGTCCCCTAGGGGGTCAGCCAAAAAGGTTATCCCTCCTAAAATTTTTGTAGATAAAAACATTTTACAATTTACTTATGTTCGTCAACAATGAGTTTAGCCATATTAAGACCGATCAGGTGTCACAAATCAACATTTAGTACTATAGTCAACAACTCATTTTACTACTTTTCAAAGTAAGGGGGAAGGAGTGTATGTATATGTCGTCTCCCAAGGTGTGATAAAATAACCTAACAAATATACACCTGAAGAGAACTAACTACATCAAGTGTACGGATTGTTGACAAGAAATAAAAAGCACATATTATAGAGTATCGTCTCCACATGGACTACGATAGTTAATTCTTAAGTAGTGTTCTTAAAGAGTGTCTTAGAATGAGTTTTCTAAACCAAAATGCAAGTGATAAATATTTATTTTGCTTTTTATTAATAATACTAAGGATGCAATAAATATAAACTAAATTAAGAATTAGAATTTAACTAAGGACAATTAAAGTAATAAATCAGGGATAGAGATGATAATATAGCTCGAGAACTCGCAAGTAATCCCCACTAGTTTAATTCTATGTTTTATTGTCTAAGGGTGAATTGGTAATTATAAAATAGTCGGGAGTATCTTGGGAAGCTACTTTAACACTACTAGAAGACTTTAGTGAGGTGACCCTGCAATGATCAGTGCTAAAAAGTCTCTAACCATGTTAACTATCTGGCTAGTCAAGCCCGTCATGATCATTAACGCACACCAGATGATTATGTATCATTTTCAATAATCAAACCCCCTTTTAGGGTGACAGTTCTAATTAGTAAGGGCATTCCTTTATTTGGACAGAGTGAGGGATGAATTCAAATGACAAATACATAAGCAAATCATATAGTTATAACAACCCAATTAAATTATGTAATTACAAAAAATCAATTAGGGTTCATACATAATGTTGTTCTCAAACTATGATATAATTACTGCATAACGAAATAAATAAAAAATAAATATTAAGAGTATAATTCATGTTTAATAGATAAAACAAAATAAAGTTACACTAATACTCTTTGTGAAATGTTTGAAGATAGAGTTGGAATGGTATAAACTCATTCCAAACTTCTTCTCTTCTTCTCTACTCTTCTCCAGGCATTTTTAAACTTGTTAATTATGAATAGGGTCCCTTTAATAATTTTAAAAACTAGTATATAAAGTATCCATAATATTTTTAGTGTTATGGGTCCCTTTTATATTGACCCAAATCCACCAAAAATGTTATAATGAATGAGTGGACTAGTGCAACCACGACATCGACAAATTACATAAATTCTATAAGCCAGCTCCAATTCATGAAAAGTTAGTTCTTATGCGCTCTTGACTCTAAATACTATCTCGAAACTATATTATTAATCTAGAATCTTCATCAATTTCGTGTGGTAATTCGAACAAGTCAATTTCCGAATATTGCAGGCATTTGCTTTCACTTTCAAAAAATCGGTGAGGAATTTGGAGAAACGGTCAAGAGAAAAGGTAAAGATCTTTCCGAGATGATGAATTTCGACTACTCATACGCATCAAACGAATAAGAATTGAAGTTGTTAGGACCAAAACAAAAACGGGGCTGATTCCATGTTTTAGGGTTACGAATTTGAGTTGGGCTTGGAGTCCACTACTTACCTTCTCCTGCAAGAAAACGAATTAGGTCTTCCTATACACTATAAATACAGCCTCTTATCAATAGAAAATCATCCTTGGCTACACCTTAAGTCAGGAAGAAGCTATAACACAAGAAGAGATTTCTGGAAGGAGCTGTGCATCAATCATGTCTTCTTCAACCTTTAATTCTGTAATTCTTTTATTTTCTTTATTTGGTATGAATTAAATAAATTTAGCTTGAGTTTTATCATATATGTATGAACCCTAGTTTTGATTGACATCTATCTAATTTGGGAATTATATGTTTTAAATTGAATTCATGTTTTATTTCTCTGTCTATGTGTTTGATTTATAATTAGTTTTCTTTGCAGGTTGCAACCGTATAAGATTACCTTCATAGTAGTTAGATAAGTCATTAGCTAAGGCATATTTAATTATGGGAACAACACATAGCGTCTAGAACAAGGTTTAGACCTGGAAAATCAACCTAACTAGATAGTCAATGGAGTAGTATAGTTCTATTTAATCAATTGCAGGAAAAGATTATTAGGTTCTTATTGACACAGGTAAACCCTAAAATTATCTACCTAGCGCAATTGAAACCGAACATTGAAATACTACATGATTCACCCTTACATGTTTAGAACGAAAAAACTAGTGAGGATTACTTGCTAATTATTCAGGCCAAACTATCATACTATCTTCTACTCTTTTATTTTCTGTCTTTAGTTTATTAGTTTAGTTTTCTTATTTAAAAACCAGATAAATATATATCTATCTCTTCTTTCTACTTGCGTATTATCTGTTCTAACACTCATATTTGCACTTGAATATTTGTATAAGTTCTTCTTAACCTTCATAGTCTCTGAGAAACGAATTCTACTTATTCATTAAAACTTGCATACGATCTGTAATACTTGCAGAACCATGCTCAACCTATTATGTTTATTTGCACTTATTTATATCATTATTTTATCACACTTTAGGCGACACCAAGTTTTTGGCGCCGCTGCCGGGGACTACATATAGAGTGCAACCACGCGGAATCCGCACTCCAGAAATCCAAGCCGCTAAATTTAGACCAGGCCCAGAGATGATAGCGCAGTTTGCAAATCATGGACAATTTAGCGGTGTTGCACAACAAGATCCGGTCCGGTATGTTCAGAAATTTATGCAGATCTGTGACGCTTATATTACCAGAGGCGTTACAAAGGAGCATATGTATTACATTATGTTCCGATTCTTTTTGTCCGGAAGTGCAAGCGATTGGTACGATACCCAACGCCCTCACGTTATTCCACATTGGGACAAGCTTCAATCTAAATTCCTAGACCGATTTTATCCGGTTAGTAGAAGATTAAAAGATATGTTGGAGCTTGAACAATTTATTTAGGAAGACGAAGAAAGTTTGGGTGAAGCATGTTTACGTTTTAACGAGATGAAGGCGAGATGTCCATGCCATATATCATCGCCAGAATGTTCATTAACCATGTTCTATCGAGGACTTAATGACGAGTCTAGAAGAAGAGCAGATATGTTAGGAGATAAAGGTTTTGTATTATTAGATCCTGAAGAAGCTGAAAATATTATGGAGAAAGTTCTTGAGACCGAGAGAAGTTGGCCGGTTAAATCAGAAAAACAAGAAGAGCCCTTAGAATCTCTAAGGCTCAAGGAGTTAAACCAACAACTTGAGGAATTACGAGAACAAGCACAAACAATAGCTCAGGTGAATCTAGTACCTACTTTACCTTTATGTCCAGGTTGTGGAGCAAGAAACCATTCGTGGGAGAATTGCATGAATAATATAGCCCCAATTTCCTTCGTATCTCATCAAAGAAACCATTATTCTAATGGTTATTATCATCTTCAAGGAAGTTACGCTAATTATCAGCCCCCACAAAATCAAAATTGGGTCGGAATTCAAGAGACTTATTATCAACCTCGAACTCAATCTTACTATCCACCACAACCTATCTATCAAGAAGCGCCAATTTACAAATAAATCTATCAAGAAGCGCCAGTTTATAAAAAATCTTATCAAGAACCACCTCAATATTCAATGCAACAAGCTAAACAAAAGCAACCTTCGAGTTTGGATTCGAATATGGCTTCAATGATGAAACTAGTTGAAGAAAATATGAAGATGAGCCAGCAAAGAATCCAAACCTAGTCCAAGGTAATCAAGAATCTTGAGCGTACTATATCACAAATGGCGAGTGCAATGCAAATTAGGCCAAAAGGGAAACTCCCAAATGATGCTATTGCTCCTGAAGATCATGCTTGTCATGCAGTTTAATTGAGAAGTGGAAAACAGTTACCTCCACCTAGAATAGAACCAGAACCAACCTCTATTCCTAAAAAAGTGGTCGAAGAAACAGTTAAAGACAAGGTTGAAGAGGTAATTGAACAAACGAGTGTCCCAGAGAAGACACCAGAAAAGAAAGAGAGCTCAGCGGTACCCAACACACGTCCTCCTCCACCATTCCTGTCACGTGTCAGAAATCAGAACAATGAAAAAGAATTCAAGAAGTTCCTTGACATTGTGAATGAGTTAAAGATCAACATCCCGTTTGTAGAAGCTCTCACAAGAATAACTAAATATCGTAAGTTCATGAAGTACATTCTTTCTAACAAACGAGAGATGAATGGATTGCCAAAGGAGTGCAAAGCGACAAATGAAATAGAGTTACCACAAGACGCGCAAACACCCCAGAACTTATTGATGAAACCATCCATTGCTACAAAGAATAGATCTGAAAAGTTCATGAGAGTTAGAGGCAAGGGATTCAAATTTCGTCATTCTTAATCGAGGTAACGCGTCTAACTTTAAAAGACGTAAAATAAAAGTGATATACGGGAGACAACCCGTAGTTTCTTTTATGTTTTTAATTCATATGTAGTTTAGTTAATTTAGAATTAGTTAGTTATTTTTAGTTGATATTGCATATTTGAGAAAGGTATTAGTGTTTTTGATGTTTAGATGCTAAAGAAATCGAGTTTGGGAGAAAAACGAAATTTTTTGGAAAAATCAGATCACACCACCGGTATACCGGCCCTCACCGGCGGTATACCGCAGGTCAGAAAAACCCGTGCCCACAGGGGTCGCCATGTGTTCAAGACAGAAGGTCAAAAATTCGAAGGAGGATAGCTCTGGTATACCGGGCCATACCTCCGGTATACCGGCCAGAGCAAAAACCCATGCCCACGTGTTTATAACTCGGGTATTTTGTCGTAACTCGAGCTTGGAAGAACAATAGCTCCGGTATACCAGGCCCTACGGCCGGTATACCGCCCACAACCACTGGAGAAAAATAAAAATTCGCGTTTTTCATGTTATAAGGAAGAGAAGGTTGGTCTATTACGAATTTTTCAATCCTTAAGCTTCTCCTTCTTCCCCAAACCTCTCCCAACTCCATTGAAGCTTCATCAATCTTCCCTAAACATCAAAACACTAACCAATCACCATAAAAACACATCCAATCCTTTCTCCATATCATTACAAGGAAGATTCAACCACCCATGATATACCAAATCACATTGAATCCAAGAATCAAAAGCTTAAATTGCAAAAATTCATCCTACAATTTCTTAAATCCACACCAATCCATGAAGAATCCATCTTACTCATATAGAGGATCATCATCAAATCAACTTTCCTAACCCAAATAAAGCTTGTTCAACCAATAATCAAGAGTTTTAAATTTTAAGAGTGGTTAAAGCTTTGAGTTGGGGGTCAATTGAGATGATTATGAAAACATAAACATTATATACTGTAAGGGAGATGAAGAAAAGCAAGGCATTGGATTTAATTGAGAAGAAATCAAGTAACAAAAGTTCTAGTTCCAACACAAAGGGTAAAGTTCCTACACCCGAAGAAAAAGAGAAAGCTTCAATGGGCATGATAGCTTTTCCGAAGAAACAATTAAAGGAACTACCTTTGCTTATGAGAAAGTATTTGAAGAAGAAGTTGATAAAGGAGAATACAAAACGGTTCTTGGAGATTTAAGAAAGATTGGGTTGGTCTACGTTCATGGTAAGGCGTTCTAAAAACGATATCTTTGTGAATTGTATTTTGAGAGGAGAAGAAGAAGATGTGGCACAGTTGATCTATGAGGAGGTGATACGATTTTCTGTCTCTCCCATGTTGTTATTTAATGTAATATCCTACTATGATCACGTGTCTTTATCGGAAAGCGAATAAGAAGTTGGGTGGAGAAGAAATACTTGGAACGTCGCAAGAGCCTCGAAGAGTATGTTTTCTTTCTTCCTTACCATTTCTCTATGTGCAATATGTGTGCTAATTATAAATTTTATTTTTTTCTTGAGTCTTTTTCGAGTCGTGGGGACACGGCTCACTTTTGAGTTGGGGGTGGGGATTCGTTGTCCTCATCTTCCTTTTTTTATTTTTACATAAAATTTAAATTTTTTTAGGTTGAAATAGGCATAGAATATGTTGAAAGTACCTATTGAGAATGATTTTAATTAAGTCAATGATAGTAAGTAGTATGTTTTTGGAAGATGTCACAAATATGTTTAGCATGCACGTATGAAAACAGGAAATAAAAGATAGGAAAGTTAATGAGCAATGCTAAGAAGATACGTTGAAACTTAGGGAGAGTTATTTGGTGTGTGGAATGTGAGGTTTGAAATTAGTTGAAACCCTTTTGTCTATGAACTAATAGTGAAAAGGTAACAAAATCTGGTAGTTAGAAAAATGAATAAGGCAGTTCTTTCATATTGAAGCCACTTGAAGCCATGTATACCTTCTCACCCTTTTTATTTGATTATTGTTATTATTTATCTGTCTTAGCCCCTCTGAGCCTTTCTAAAGACTTTCATTTAAACACATTATAATCCGTACCCTTAGTTTGTAGGACTTATCCATATGACCCGCACTCGAATCGTAAAACTTGAGACAAGTCGTTTTTAGAGCTTGAGTTTGGGGTGGTGGGTTTCATCATTAGGGAAAATTGGGTTTTGGGAATTGTAATTTTGATTTTATTGATGATGAAAAAGTTAATATTGTAACCCTTTGTCGGGGTAATAGTGAATGAAAAAGAAGCTACGAGCTAAATTTATGAAAAGGCATAACTACGAAAAAATAGCATGATATCTCGAACATCAAAAAAGGGAGTCATAGCTATACAAAAGAAAAAAATTGATATGAAAAGAATATATATTCGGACCGGCAAAGTAGAAATTGTATATCATCATAAAAGGTTTTATCTGGGATTAGTTGGGGATGCAAATCAAAAGCATCAAAAATTGGGTTGAGTGAGAACATCTTCGAGTGAAAACTCAAGCTCTAGGGCGATTCGCTGATGGAATGTGAGGAGAGAGCCAAAAGCTCACTTTTCATTTATCCAAATATACCACACCATCCCTAAGCCACGTTATAACCAAAAACCTTAGGATTTCTAACTACTTGGTGGAGAAACAATTGAGCTAGTAGGTAGTAGGTAAGTGGACCATTGGATATTATATTAGGACCTATGAACAAACTATAGCCATTAGCACGAACTAAGTTAAGACCTCTCCTTCTGGCATTGCAAAGTTAATCTTGACTTGAATTTATGGATTGTTGATTATGTGTATATTAAGCATACGTGTGCATTATTTCTTTAGCATTACTACATGAGACTTTTTAGATATCTATGCTCTAGGATCATTCATTGTGTTCTGTTCTTATTCTCCTCCTACTTCTTCTTCTTGTTTATTTGACTACCCAACTGTTCTTTATTTTTATTGTATCGGGACGATACAACTTTGAGTTGGGGGTCTTGATGTCTTCCTATTTGTCATGAATTAATCCTAGTTGGAGACATCATTTTTGTTATATTTATTAGTTTATTGGTCGATTTTCACATGATTTAGTACAATTTCCTATTTTGTGTCTTGAATTGATTATTTATTATTTTTAGAGCATATTGGGTTTAATTATTTATTTAGTGTGAAGCTTTAAAGATATATGGTAATTAATTAGAGTCCAAGTTGGTTCCAAAAGCTAAAGGAGAGAAGATAAACATGGAAATTAAAGATAAGGAAGTAAAAGCTAAAATTATGGAAAAGGAAAAGTTGCCATAAATCTGAATTCCAGCACCTACGACCACAAATAAGCTTATATCTCAAAATCGGTGAAGAATTTGGAGAAATGGTCAAGAGCAAAGTTAAATATCTTTCCGATAAGATGAATTTCGACTACTCATACGCGTGAAACGGATAAGAATTGAAACAGTTAGGACAAAAAAAAACGGGGCTGATTCCATGTTTTAGGGTTACGAATTTGAGTTGGGCTTGGAGTCCACTACTTACCTTCTCCTGCAAGAAAACGAATTAGGTCTTCCTATACACTATAAATACAGCCTCTTATCATTATAAAATCATCCTTGTCTAAACCATAAGCCAGGAAGAAGCTATAACACAAGAAGAGAAGTCTGGAAGGAGCTGTGCATCAATCATGTCTTCTTCAACCTTTAATTCTGTAATTCTTTTGTTTTCTTTCTTTGGTATGAGTTAAATAAATTTAGCTTGAATTTTAGCATATATGTATGCACCCTAGTTTTGATTGACATCTATCTAATTTGGGAATTATATGTTTTAAATTGAATTCATGTTTTATTTCTCTGTCTATGTGTTTGATTTATACTTAGTTTTCTTTGCGGATTGCAACCATATAAGATTACCTTCATAGTAGTTAGATAAGTCATTAGCTAAGGCATATTTAATTATGGTGATGTCTCCTCATTTGTGATAATATAATATACTTCAGAGACATCATTTTAGGCTTATTTATTAGTTTATAGGTCGATCTTAGCTTAATTTAGTGCACTTTCCTATTTTGGGTCTTGATTTGTAGAATTATTATTTTTAGAGCATATTGGGTTTAATTGTTTATTTAGTGTGAAGCTTTAAAGATAATTATGGAGATTAATCAGAGTCCAAGTCAAAGACTACAAGATATGGAAAGAAGATATGCATGGTAATTGGAGATAGAAGGAAACTGAGTTCAATTAGGAAAAGGAAAAGCTGCCTAAATCTGGGATTCTGCACACACGACTAAAGATTGGTGTTTTTACCTAAGAAATAGGCCGAATTTGGTAATCTACTTCTAAAGGGCCTAGATAATTCTGTTGCGATTCTTTTGGTATCTTATGGAGCTCAATCCGACCAATAACGAAGAAGATATGCTCAAAACGGTCCAGCAGTGTTTATCTTTATTTCCTTACGAATTTGAGTTGGACTAGGAGACCATTACTTTCCTTCTCCTTCAAGAAAAAGAATTAGGTCTTCCTATAAACTATAAATACAGCCTCTTAACACTCTAAAATCATCCTTGGCCAGACCCTAAGGCCAAGAGGAAGCTGCAACACAAGAGAAGAAGTCTGGAGGGAGCTGTGCAACAACTATGTCTCCTTCAACCTCTTATTTTGTAACTCTTTTCTCTTCCCTTCTTTGTATGAATTAATTCTTTAGTTTGAGTGTTTAGAATATATGTATGAACCCTAGTTTTGATTGACATCTATCTAATTTGGGAACTTAATGTTTTAAATTGAATTATAGTTTTTATTCTCTGTTTATGTGTTTGAATTTATATTCTGTGTTCTTGTGGATGCGCGCCCATATAGAATTACCATCTAGTAATTAGGTCACCATTGACAACGGTGTTTAATTGCATGTTTAGCACATAACGTCTAGTAGTAGGTCTGATCTGACAACCCAACCTATCTAGATAATCACTATGGTTGAGTCTTGTGACTCTTTACCAATTACAGGAAAAGTTTGCTTAGGAAGCCTTATTGACACAGGTAAATCCTATTTTAAACTACCGATAGCATATTGGGACCGATTAGGGAAATACTACATAATTTACCCTTACATGTTTAGAACGGCAAAACTAGTGGGGATTGCATGCTAATTACTCAAGCTAGACTTTCATACTATCTTCTTTTCTTTCTTTTATTTATTTTCTGTCTTTAGTTTATTAGTTTAGTTATTTATTAGAAAACCAAATAAATATTTGTCTATCCCTTCTTTCTACTTGCGTATTATTATCTATCTTTAATATCTGCACTTGATAAATTGCATAAGTTCTCTCTAACTTTCGTCAGTCCCTGAGGAACGAATCTTCTTATCATTAAAATTTGCATACGTCCTGTAATACTTGCAGTACAGTGTTAGTTTAGGGTGTGTATTTGCACTTATTTATATCATTAATTTATCACACCTTAGGCCACACCAAGTTTTTGGCCCCGCTGCCGGGGACTACATTGTTAGTCCTTGTGCAATTATCTTGTGCTTTTATTTTAGTTAGTTCTATTTTACGCTTTTCTTTTTAGTTTTTGTTTTACAGATTTTTTTTTAGGCGGAAGCAGATTTATTAGGAGATAAAGGTTTCGTGTTATTAGATCCTGAAGAAGCTAATTCATTATGGAATCTCTAAAGCTCAAGGAGTTAACCCAACAACTTGAGGAATTACGAGAACAATCGCAACAACAAGCTCAGAGGAATCTAGTACATACCTCATCTTCATGTCCTAGTTGTGGAGCAAGAGATCACTCGTGGGGACATTGCATGAACAATCCAGCCTCAATTTCCTTCATGCCTTATCAAAGAGACCATTATTATGATTGTTATTATCAATCTCAAGGAAATTACGCTGACTATCAACCCCCACAGAGTTACAATTGGGTCGGAGATCAACAAACGTATCATCATGATAACCATTATCATGATGATTATTATCAACCACGACCACAATCTTACTATCCTCCACAACCTATCTATCAAGAATCGCCAATTTATAATAACGCTTATCAAGAACCACCTCCTTATTCAATGCAGCAAACCATACAGGAGCAACCTTCGAGTGTGAATTCAAGTATGGTTCGACTGATGCAAACAATTGAAAATATAGAGAGTCACCAGCAAGAATCCCAAGACTCACAGAGTGCGCTTATGGAGAGGGTGCAGGCAGTGTCACGAATGGTGGAGAAAACTAAAATCCTTGCAGAAAGGCAACTCCGAAGTGATACTACTGCTCCAGAAAACAAAGTCTGTCATGCAGTTGAATTAGGAAGTGGAAAACAACTACCTCCACCAAGACCAGAACCAGAACCAGTCCCTATTCCAGAAACGGGGGGAAAAGAAACAACAGAGGAGGTAGTTGAACAAAGAAGTGTCCAATAGATGACATCAGAAAAGAAAGAGAGCCCAGTGGTAACCAACACATGTCCTCCTCCACCATTTCCTTCACATGTCAGAAAGAACAATGACCTGGAATTCAAGAAGTTCGTTGACATGATGAACAAGTTAAAGATCAGCAGCCCGTTTGTAGAAGCTCTCACCAGAATGTCAAAATACGGTCAATTCATGAAGGACATTCTTTCTAACAAACGAAGATTCGAGATGAATGGACTGCCAGAGGAGTGTAGTGCTACAAATGAAATCGAGTTACCACCTATTCCCACGAAATCTTGGATGGCACCATCCATGATTATAAAGAATCGAGCTGAAAAGTTCGTGGGAATTAAAGGCAAAGGGTGGAAATTTCGTCATCCTTAATCGAGGTAACACGTCTAACTTTGAAAGACGTTAAACAAAAGTGTTATACGGGAGACAACCCGTAATTTCGTTTATGTTTTTACATTTTTAGTTTTATTTATTTATTTATTTATGTTTAGCTTAGTTAATTTTAGTTGATATTGCATATTTGAGAAAGGTATTAGTGTTTTTGATGATTAGGTATTGGAGAAATCGAGTTAGGGAAGCGAGCAAAATTTTTTTTGGACAGAAACTTCGGCAAGCCATATCTTTGCGCTCGGATATCGGAATCAGGTGATTTTTTAGCCTAAACTGCATAACTTTTCGAGATCTAGTTATTGGGGAGGTTTTTGCCACGTGCGGTACACCGGACCTCATCCGCGGTGCACCGCGTGGTCAAAAACCCGTACCACGGGTTGCTACTACGGGTTTGATCCAGAAACCAGAAAAATTGCCGCGGACTACCCTCCGGTACACCGCACCACGGTCCGCGCCTCAAAAACCCATACTACGGGGTAGGTGCCACGGGTATTTTGACGGAGATAGCTACAGATACCGCGGGGTACCCTCCGGTACACCGGACCCTAGTCCGCGAGCCAAAAACCCGTACCACGGGGTCCTACCACGGGTCTAGACTAGAGAGCAAAAACTTTTCGAGCATCAGATGTCGCAGACTACCCTGCGGTGCACCCCATGGTCCGCAGGGGTAGTCCGCAGCGCCGCAAGAGGAGAGAGAAAGTTACGGGATTTGATTACAAAGGAGGTATTAAGCTTTTAGTTCCGAATTTTATAAACCTTAAACCTCTTTCTTCTCTCCAAAACTCTCCTAACTCCATTAAAGCTTCATAAAACCTTCCCCAATCATCAAAACACTACCCAATCACCATGAAAACACATCCAATTCATTCTCCACATCATTACAAGGAAGATTCAACCACCTATATCATACCAAAACACCTTGAATCCAAGAATAAAAAGCTTAAATTTCAAGAATTCACCCTACAAGTCCTTAAATCCAAGCCAATCCATGAGAATCCATCTTACCCACATAGAGAAACATCATCCAATCACTTTTCCTAACCCAAATTAAAGCTTGTACAACCAAATCAAGAGTTCCAAATTTCAAAAGTGGTTAAAGCTTTGAGTTGGGGGTCAATTGAGATGATTAAGAGAACATGAACATTATCTACTGAAAGGGAGATGAAGAAATCAAGGTATCAGATTTAATTGAGAAGAAATCAAGTGAGACAAGTCCTAGTTCCAATTCAATGGGTAAAACAAGTCAAGAGAAGAGAGGTTAGCTAGCTATGTTTGATTCAATGAGCAAAAAGATTCCAAATTTAGTGAAGAAGACAACACGACCTCTCTAGATCATAGACCTTATACCCAAGAGAAAAAGAGAAAGCTTCAATGGCCATGATAGCTTCTCCGAAGTAACAATTAAAGGGACTACCTTTTTCTTATAAGAAAGTATTTGAAGAAGAAGTTGAAGGAGAATACATGAAGATTCGTGGAGATTTGGAATGATGGGGTTGTTTCTGAATTGTATTATGTGAGGAGAAGAAGAAGATGTGGCACAGTTGATCTATGAGGAGGTGATACGAATTTTCGATCTCTCCCATGTCGTTATTTAATGCAATATCCTATTATGATCACGTGTCCTGAACGAAAAGCGAATAAGAAGTTGGGCGAAGAAGATACATTAGATTTAATCCGAGTATCAACAAGGCGAGGTAAAAGCCTCGAAGAGTATGTTTTCTTTCTTCCCTACCATTTCTTTATGTGCAATATGTGTGCTAATTTTAAATTTTATTCTTTCTTGAGTCTTTTTCGAGTCGTGGGGACACGGCTCATTTTTGAGTTGGGGATGGGGATTCGTTGTCCTCATCTTCCTTTGTATTTTTTATAAAATTTAAAATTTTTTGGGTTGAATTAGGCATAGAATATGTTGAATGTACCTATTTGAGCATGATTTTATTAAGTTAATGATAGTAAGTAGTATGTTTTTGAAAGATGCAATAAAATTGTTTAGATGCATGCATGAAAACAGGAAATAAAAGATAGAAAAGTTAATGAGCAATGCTAAAGAAGTACGTTGAAACTTAGGAATAGTTATTTGGTGTGTAGAACGTGAGGTTTAAAATTAGTTGAAAACCCACTTGTCTATGAACTATTAGTGAAAAAGTAACGAAATCCGGTAGTTAGAAAAATGAATAAGGCAGTTCTTTCATGTTAAAACACTTGAAGCCTTTTATACTTTCTCACCCTTTTAGTTGATTATTGTTGTTATTTATCCGTCTTAGCCCCTCTGAGCCTTTCTAAAGCCTTTATTGAAACACATTATAATCCATACCCTAGTTTTTAGGACTTATCTATATAACCCGCACTCGAATCGCAAAACCTGAGACAACTCGTTTTAGAGTTTGAGTTTGGGGTGGTGGGTTTCATTGTTAGGGAACTTTAGGAAATTGGGAATTATCTTTGTGATTTTATTGATGATGGAATTGTTATTATTGTAACCCTTTGCCGGGGTAATAGTGAATGAAAAAGTAGCTACGAGCTAAATTTGCCAACAAGGGCATAAAATTAAAGAATATATATATATGAAAAATAGCGTGATATCTCGAACATCAAAAAGAGAATCATAGCTATACAAAAAGAGAAATTGATATGAAAATAATATACATTCGGACCGGCAAAGTGGATTTTAAATCATCACTAAAGGTTTTATTTGGGATTATTGGGGATGCAAATCAAAAGCATCAATAAATTGGGTTGAGTGAGAACATCTTCGAGTGAAAACTCAAGCTCTAGGGCGATTCGTTGATGGCTAGTGAGGAGAGAGCCAAAAGCTCACTTCATTATCCAAATATACCACACCCGTCCCTAAGCTAAGTTATAACCCAAGACCTTAGGATTTCTAACTGCTAGATGGAGAAACAATTGAGCTATTAGGTAGTAGGCTAGTGGACCATTGGATGCTGTATTTGGGACCTATGAACAACCTATAGCCATTAATCTGAACTAAGTTATCATCCTCTCCTTCTGGCATTGCGAAATTAATCTGGACTTGAATTTATGGATTGTTGATTACATGTATATTAAGCATATTTGTGCATTATTTCTTGATCATTACTACATGAGACTTTTTAGATATTTTTCTCTAGGATCATTCATTATGTTCTGTTCTTATTCTCCTCCTACTTCTTCTTCTTGACTACCCTACTGTTCTTTACTTTTATTGTATCGGGACGATACAACTTTGAGTTGGGGGTCTTGATGTCTCCTCATTTGTGATAATATAATATACTTCAGAGACATCATTTTAGGCTTATTTATTAGTTTATAGGTCGATCTTAGCTTAATTTAGTGCACTTTCCTATTTTGGGTCTTGATTTGTAGAATTATTATTTTTAGAGCATATTGGGTTTAATTGTTTATTTAGTGTGAAGCTTTAAAGATAATTATGGAGATTAATCAGAGTCCAAGTCAAAGACTACAAGACATGGAAAGAATATATGCATGGTAATTGGAGATAGAAGGAAACTGAGATCAATTAGGAAAAGGAAAAGCTGCCTAAATCTGGGATTCTACACACACGACTAAATATTGGTGTTTTTACCTAAGAAATAGGCCGAATTTGGTAATTTACTTCTAAAGGGCCTAGATAATTCTGTTGCGATTCGTTTGGTATCTTATGGAGCTCAATCCGACCAATAACGAAGAAGATATGCTCAAAACGGTCCAGCAGTGTTTATCTTTATTTCCTTACGAATTTGAGTTGGACTAGGAGACCATTACTTTCCTTCTCCTTCAAGAAAACGAATTAGGTCTTCCTATAACCTATAAATACAGCCTCTTAACACTCTAAAATCATCCTTGGCCAGACCCTAAGGCCAAGAGGAAGCTGCAACACAAGAGAAGAAGTCTGGAGGGAGCTGTGCAACAACTATGTCTCCTTCAACCTCTTATTTTGTAACTCTTTTCTCTTCCCTTCTTTGTATGAATTAATTCTTTAGTTTGAGTGTTTAGCATATATGTATGAACCCTAGTTTTGATTGACATCTATCTAAGTTGGGAACTTAATGTTTTAAATTGAATTATAGTTTTTATTCTCTGTTTATGTGTTTGAATTTATATTCGGTGTTCTTGTGAATGCGCGCCCATATAGAATTACCATCTAGTAATTAGGTCACCATTGACAACGGTGTTTAATTGCATGTTTAGCACATAACGTCTAGTAGTAGGTCTGATCTGACAACCCAACCTATCTAGATAATCACTATGGTTGAGTCTTGTGACTCTTTACCAATTACAGGAAAAGTTTGCTTAGGAAGCCTTATTGACACAGGTAAATCCTATTTTAAACTACCGATAGCATATTGGGACCGATTAGGGAAATACTACATAATTTACCCTTACATGTTTAGAACGGCAAAACTAGTGGGGATTGCATGCTAATTACTCAAGCTAGACTTTCATACTATCTTCTTTTCTTTCTTTTATTTATTTTCTGTCTTTAGTTTATTAGTTTAGTTATTTATTAGAAAACCAAATAAATATTTATCTATCCGTTCTTTCTACTTGCGTATTATTATCTATCTTTAATATCTGCACTTGATAAATTGCATAAGTTCTCTCTAACTTTCGTCAGTCCCTGAGGAACGAATCTTCTTATAATTAGAATTTGCATACGTCCTGTAATACGTGCAGTACAGTGTTAGTTTAGGGTGTGTATTTGCACTTATTTATATCATTAATTTATCATACCTTAGGCCACACCATATGGGAACAACACATAGCGTCTAGAACAAGGTTTAGACCTGGTGGTGCCTAGGGTGTGATAAAATAAGATATAAATAAAGTGCAAAAACACCCTAAAACTACACGTTCTGCAAGTATACAGATCGTATGCAAGTTTTAGATAAAGATTCGTTCCGCAGAGACTACAGAGGTTAGGAGAATCTTATGCAAATACCAAGTGCAGATAAATTAAAGATAGAACAACTAAACGCAAATAAAAGTAAAGACAAATAGATTTTTGTTGATTTTCTAATTAACTAAATTAAACTAAGAATTTAAAAGACAGAAAATGAAATATGAAATAGAAGTAATATGAGAATATAGCTTAAGTTATTAGCATGTAATCCCCACTAGTTTTTCCGTTCTAAACATGTAAGGGTGAATTATGTAGTATTTCCCTAATCGGTCCCAATATGCTATCGGTAGTTTAAAATAGGGTTTACATGTGTCAATAAGGCTTCCTAAGCAAACTTTTCCTGTAATTGATAAATAGTCACAAGAACTAAACCATAGTGATTATCTAGCTAGGTTGGGTTGTCAGATCAAACCTAAAACTAAACGTTATGTGCTAAACATGCAATTGAACACCGTTGTCAATGGTATCCTAATTACTAGATGGTAATTCTAATGGCGGCCGTCCACAAGAACACAGAATATAAATCCAAACACATAAACAGAGAATAAAAACTATAATTCGATTTAAAACATTAAATTCCCAAATTAGATAGATGTCAATCAAAACTAGGGTTCATACATTAATGCTAAAACTTAAGCTAAAGAAAATTAGTTCATGAAAGAAAAGAAAGAAATTACAAATCTAAAGGTAGAAGAAGACATTGTTGATGAACAGCTCCTTCCAGACTTCTCTCTTGTGTTGTAAGCTTCCTCTTGGCTTAAGGTTTCACCAAGGATGATTTAAGATTGTTAAGAGGCTGTATTTATAGTGTAGAGGTTGACCTAATTCGTTTCTTTAGAGATAACTTAAGTAATGGACTCCTAACCCAACTCAAATTCGTAAGGAAATAAAGATAAACACTGCTGCGCTGTTTTGAGTGTATCTTCTTCGTTATTGGTCGGATTGAGCTCCATAAGATACCAAAAGAATCGCAACAGAATTATCTAGACCCTTTTGAAGGAAATTACCAACTTCGGCCTATTTCTTAGGTAAAAACACCAATCTTTAGACGTGTGTGCAGAATCCCAGATTTAGGCAGCTTTTCCTTTTCCATCTTTTTAGCTTTTATTTCCTTATCTCCAATTTCCATGCAAATCTCCTTCCATAAGTTGTTGTCTTTGTCTTGGACTCTAATTAATCTCCATAATTATCTTTAAAGCTTCACACTAAATAAACAATTAAACCCAATATGCTCTAAAAATAATAATTCTACAAATCAAGACCCAAAATAGGAAAGTGCACTAAAATAAGCTAAAATCAACCTATAAACTAATAAATAAGCCTAAAATGATGTCTCATGAGTATATTTTACTATCACAAATGAGGAGACATCAAGACCCCCAACTCAAAGTTGTATCGTCCCGATACAATAAAAGTAAAGAACAGTAGGGTAGTCAAAATAAACAAGAAGAAGTCAGAGGAGAACAAGAACAAAAATATAATGAATGATCCTAGAGCATAAAATCCAAAAAAATCTCATGTAGTAAGGCTCAAGAAATAATGCACAAATATGCCTAATATACATGTAAGCAACATTCCATAAATTCAAGTTAAGATTAATTTCGCAATGCCAGAAAGAGAGGATGATAACTTAGTTCGGGTTAATGGCTATAGGTTGTTCATAGGTCCCAAATACAGCATCCAATGGTCCACTTACCTACTACCTAATAGCTCAATTGTTTCTCCATCTAGTAGTTAGAAATCCTAAGGTCTTGGTTATAACTTGGCTTAAGGACGGGTGTGGTATATTTGGATAATGAAAAGTGAGCTTTTGGCTCTCTCCTCACTAGCCATCAACGAATCGCCCTGGAGCTTGAGTTTTCACTCGAAGATGTTCTCACTAAACCCAATCTATTGATGCTTTTTAATGTGCATCCCCAATAATCCCAATTAAAACCTTTGATGATATAAAATCCACTTTGCCGGTCCGAATATATATTCTCTTTTCAAATCAATTTTTTTTTCTTTTGTATAGTTATGATTCTCTTTTGATGTTGAGATATCACACTATTTTTTCTCATATATATATTCTTTTATGCCCTTGTTGGCAGAATTAGCTCGTAGCTTCTTTTTCATTCACTATTACCCCGGCAAAGGGTTACAATAATAACAATTCATCATCAATTAAAATCACAAAGATAATTCCCAATTCCCAAAGTTCCCTAATTATGAAACCCACCACCCCAAACTCAAGCTCTAAAACGAGTGTCTCAGGTTTTGCGATTCGAGTGCGGGTCATATAGATAAGTCCTAAAAACTAGGGTATGGATTATAATGTGTTTCAATAAAGGCTTTAGAAAGGCTCAGAGGGGCTAAGACGGATAAATAACAATAATATCAAACAAAAGTGTGAGAAAGTCAAAGGCTTCAAGTGTGCATGAAAGAACTGCCTTAGTCATTTTTCTAACTACCGGATTTCGTTACTTTTTCATTATTAGTTCATAGACAAGTGGGTTTTCAACTAATTTTAAACCTCACGTTCTACACACCAAATAAGTATTCCTAAGTTTCAACGTGATTTCTTAGCATTGCTCATTAACTTTTCTATCTTTTATTTCCTGTTTTCATACATGCATGCTAAACAATTTATTTGCATCTTTCAAAAGCATACTACCTACTATCATTGACCTAATAAAATCATGCTCAATAGGTATATTCAAGATATTTTATGCCTTAATTCAACCTAAAAAATTTAAATTTTATGCAAAAACGAAAAGAAGATGAGGACAACGAATCCCCACCCCCAACTCAAAAGTGAGCCGTGTCCCCACGACTCGAAAAAGACTCAAGAATGAAATAAAATTTAAAATAAAACTAACTAAACTACCTAATGCATACAAGCTATTAAGAAAAATTAGAATGACTTACCTGGCTGGCCATAGAGATCCAGATTATCATCCTCATCTTCTGAAGCTGAGGGATCGGTGTAATCATCTATATCCTTGTACAAGGTCGAATTATCTACCTTTGTTTCCAATTGCATGATTTCTACCCAAAGGTCTTTGTTATCTTCACGTAATCTTTCAACTTCGTTCTGTAACTGAATAGCCCAAGGAGGAAGATCATAAGCAATTTTAGAGGAAGAGGTAGAAGAACCTTGGTCTTGGATTTTTATCTTGTCTAAAGGCCTCCTTGATGGTGTGGACATTCTAGGAGTTAATCTCTTCTTTGGTAGTGGTTGTTCAGGTGCCTGTTCTTTTGATTCTTCAGAAACCTCATCAAGATTGATGGGTTTTTCAATGGTGGCTCCAGGCAATTTCTTATTCTTCCCAAGGATTGAACACTTTCTCTTGTAAACCATAGCTTCAGATCTGTTAGTCATGCTTGTTTCACCCACAACTCAAGTTATACCAAGGATGGATTAAAAGTTTAAGGACAATTGGTTTAGCTTGATGTTGTTGCTTGGAATTGATGAAAGAGAAATGTTATTGGATTGATCTTGGAAGAACTCTTTAAAGCTTGTTGAATTTGATGGTGTTTTGATGGTGTAGTGTGATAGATTTGATGAAGGATTGTGTTTATGGAAGATGTAGGAGAGGATTTGATGAGTTGTTGTGTTAATTGTGAAGGTTTGCACAAGCTTTAAGATGTTTATATAGGGTTTGGGTCTAAAAAATTCGTGTGGGAGAGGCTAGGGTTAATCTCATAAGGTAAGAGTTTGATTAGGAAAAGAATTCCTTCACAAACCGCCTCTTGCGGTGCACCGGACATATCCCGCGGTGTACCGCAGCTTCTGTTGCTCCAAATTTTTACCCACTGGATAATACCCGAGCTAGCACCCCGTGGTACGGGTTTTGGGCGTGCGGACCAGGGGTGCGGTGCAGGGGGGTAGTCCGCGCCATGTCCGTCAAAAAACCCGTGGTACGGGTTTTGGGCGTGCGGACTAGGGTCCGGTGTACCGCGCCTGTCGATCACACTTTTTTCTTCTTTCTGGATAAACCCCGTGGTACCCGACCCGTGGTACGGGTTTTTGAGGCACGGTGCATCCCTGCGGACCAGGGGGTAGTCCGCGGGGTAGTCCGCGCCAGGCCTTGAGTTCCTCCAGATTTTTCCTTTTGACCCCAAACTCGTTTCCTGCACAATAACAAACTACCTTTCTCTCCTATTAGCTTGTAAACACAATTAAAAATATACACTAACTTAAAATTAAACACTACAAAGCAAAAACAACTAATCTAAAAAGCAATTAAAACAAGGGGTGTCTCCCAAGAGCACTTTTGTTTAACGTCTTTGAGTTAGACGTGTACCTCAGGCTAAGCGCATTCAACAAGGTAGATTTTCTCCCCTTGCTCAAAGTCCTCACTGTCATAGTATCTCTTCAAACGCTGGCCATTCACCATGAATGTCCGTTGCTCGGCTGGATTTTCAATCTCAATCGCTCCATGCGGTGTGACTTTGGTAACAATGTAAGGTCCTCCCCAACGGGATTTAAGCTTTCCTGGGTAGTTCGAAAATCGAGAGTTGTATAATAAAACCTTCTGTCCAATCTCGAAATGCTTTGGACGGAGCCGTTTATCATGCCATCGCTTTGTTTTCTCCTTATAGAGACGTGAATTTTCATAGGCAAGATAACGAAGCTCCTCCAACTCGTTCAACTGAAATTAATTTGATTAATAATGACGAAATTTCCACCCCTTTCCTTTGATTCCCACGAACCTTTCAGCTCGATTCTTCATAAGTATGGATGGTTCCATCCAAGATTTCGTGGGAAGGGGCTCTTCTGGTGGTAACTTGATAGCATAACACCCCTCTGGTGATCCACTCATATCCGTGGTTTCTATACTTCGTTTGTTCGAAAGAATGTCCTTCATGAATTTTAGATATTTCGGCATTCTTTTGATAGCTTCAACAAACGGAATTTTAATCTCAACCTTTCTCACCATGTCATCGAACTTCTTGAATTCCAGGTCATTGTCCTTCTTTCTGACACGTGAAGGGTATGGTGGTGGAGGGCGTGTATTAAGTTCCACTGGTTTTCTTGTCTTCTCAGGTGTCTCGGTTTGGACACTCTTTGGTTTAACTACCTCCTCAACTGTATCTTTGATTGGTTCTTCCCCCCTTTGTTCTGGAATAGGGATTGGTTCTGTTTCTGGTCTAGGTGGAGGTAGTTGTTTTCCACTTCGCAACTCAACTGCATGGCAAGAATCATCTCTAGGAGCAATAGTATCACTTGGGAGTTGCCCTTTTGGCCGATTTTGTAATTTACTCGCCATATGTGATATAGTATGCTCTAGTTGTTTGATAATCTTATCCTGGGTTTGAACTTTCTGTTGGCTATGACTCATTTTCTCAGCTGCTTGTATTAATTTAGCCATACTCGAATTCAAGTCTTGGATTTGTTCTCGTTTTGCCAGTTGCATTGATTGTTTAGGTGGATCTTTCTTTGGTTCTTGACAAGTTTTAACAATGGGTGCCTTTTTCTGAATAGGTTGTGGTGGATTGTAAGGTTGAAGTTGGGGTTGCTGATAAGTCTCTTGTTTTCTGACCCAACTCTTTTGTTGTGGAGGTTGTTGATAATTAGTGTAGCTTTCTTGAGGACAAGCATAACCATTGGAGTAATAGTTATCTTGAGGATTTTGAACGGAAGCTACTGCTGGATTATTCATACATCCTGCCCACACATGATTTCTTGATCCACAACCAAGACACGAAGGAATTGTGCGTACCGTATTCACATGAGCCAGTGTTCGGGCTTGTTCTTTAAGTTCTTCGAGTTGTTTAGCCAAATCTTCAAGTTTCAGAGATGCTGAATTGTCTTCTTTTACTGCTCTCTTTGGCCAACTTCTCTCGTTCTCAAGAATTCTCTCCATCCCCAACTCAGCTTCTTCAGGATCTAGTAACACAAAACCTGCGTTTCCTAACGAATCTGCTTTATCTCTTGATTGATCATTAAGGCCTCCATAAAACAAGGTTAAATAATATTCCGGAGGGGATCTATGATATGGACATCTCGCCTTCTTATCTGTAAATCGTAACCATGCTTCACCCAAACTCTCTTCCTCTTTCTGTATAAATTGTTCAAGCTCCAACATGTCTTTTAAACGTCTACTAACCGGTTAAAAACGGTCTAGGAATCTTGCTTGAAGCTTGTCCCAATCTGGAATAATATGAGGGTATTGGGTATCATACCAATCGCTTGCACATCCGGTTAAGAAGAACTGGAACATCAGGTAATATACTTGCTCCCTAGTAACTCCTCTTACGATATAAGCATCACAGATCTGCATGAATTTCGGAATATATCGGATCGGATCTTGATGTGCATCTCCGCTGAATAATCCATGAGATACAAATTGAGTTAGCATCCCTGGATCAGGTTTAAATTTAGCGGCTTGGATTTCTGGAGCGCGAATTCCTCGTGGCTCCACTCTGAACTCGATGGGTAGCTCAAGTCTCCTTGGGTTCTCCATCTGTAACTAATTCTGAAAAATAAAAACTAAAAACAAAAGCGTAAAATAGAACTAACTAAAAATAAAAGCACAAGATATATGCACAAGGACTAACGATGTAGTCCCCGGCAGCGGCGCCGAAAACTTGGTGGTGTGTGATAAAATAAGATATAAATAAAGTGCAAAAACACCCTAAAACTACACGGTTCTGCAAGTATACAGATCGTATGCAAGTTTTAGATAAAGATTCGTTTCGCAGAGACTACAGAGGTTGGGAGAATCTTATGCAAATACCAAGTGCAAATAAATTAAAGATAGAATAACTAAACACAAATAAAAGTAAAGACAAATAGATTTTTGTTGATTTTCTAATTAACTAAATTAAACTAAGAATTTAAAAGACAGAAAAAGAAATATGAAATAGAAGTAATATGAGAATATAGCTTAAGTTATTAGCATGTAATCCCCACTAGTTTTGCCGTTCTAAACATGTAAGGGTGAATTATGTAGTATTTCCCTAATCGGTCCCAATATGCTATCGGTCGTTTAAAATAGGGTTTACCTATGTCAATAAGGCTTCCTAAGCAAACTTTTCCTGTAATTGGTAAATAGTCACAAGAACTAAACCATAGTGATTATCTAGCTAGGTTGGGTTGTCAGATCAAACCTAAAACTAAACGTTATGTGCTAAACATGCAATTGAACACCGTTGTCAATGGTATCCTAATTACTAGATGGTAATTCTAATGGCGGCCGTCCACAAGAACACAGAATATAAATCCAAACACATAAACAGAGAATAAAAACTATAATTCGATTTAAAACATTAAATTCCCAAATTAGATAGATGTCAATCAAAACTAGGGTTCATACATTAATGCTAAAACTTAAGCTAATGAAAATTAGTTCATGAAAGAAAAGAAAGAAATTACAAATCTAAAGGTAGAAGAAGACATTGTTGATGAACAGCTCCTTCCAGACTTCTCTCTTGTGTTGTAAGCTTCCTCTTGGCTTAAGGTTTTACCAAGGATGATTTAAGATTGTTAAGAGGCTGTATTTATAGTGTAGAGGTTGACCTAATTCGTTTCTTTAGAGATAACTTAAGTAATGGACTCCTAGCCCAACTCAAATTCGTAAGGAAATAAAGATAAACACTGCTGCGCTGTTTTGAGTGTATCTTCTTCGTTATTGGTCGGATTGAGCTCCATAAGATACCAAAAGAATCGCAACAGAATTATCTAGACCCTTTAGAAGGTAATTACCAACTTCGGCCTATTTATTAGGTAAAAACACCAATCTTTAGACGTGTGTGCAGAATCCCAGATTTAGGCAGCTTTTCCTTTTCCATCTTTTTAGCTTTTATTTCCTTATCTCCAATTTCCATGCAAATCTCCTTCCATAAGTTGTTGTCTTTGACTTGGACTCTAATTAATCTCCATAATTATCTTTAAAGCTTCACACTAAATAAACAATTAAACCCAATATGCTCTACAAATAATAATTCTACAAATCAAGACCCAAAATAGGAAAGTGCACTAAAATAAGCTAAAATCAACCTATAAACTAATAAATAAGCCTAAAATGATGTCTCATGAGTATATTTTACTATCACAAATGAGGAGACATCAAGACCTGACAAATCAACCTAACTAAATAGTCAATGGTTTAGTATATTGCTATTTAATCAATTGCAGGAAAAGATTATTAGGTTCTTATTGACACAGGTAAACCCTAAAATTATCTACCTAGCGCAATTGAAACCGAACATTGAAATACTACATGAGTCACCCTTACATGTTTAGAACGACCAAACTAGTGGGGATTACTTGCTCATTACTCAGGCTAAACTATCATACTATCTTCTTTTCTTTTATTTTTTGTCTTTAGTTTATTAGTTTAGTTTTCTTATTTAAAAACCAAATAAATATCTATCTATCTCTTCTTTCTACTTGCGTATTATCTGTTCTAACTCTCATATTTGCACTTGAATATTTGCATAAATTCTTCTTAACCTTCGTAGTCTCTGAGGAACGAATTCTACTTATTCATTAAAACTCGCATACGATCTGTAATACTTGCAGAACCGTGCTCAGCCTAGGGTGTTTATTTGCACTTATTTATATCATTATTTTATCACACCTTAGGCGACACCACCCATGTTATTCATATCTGATAAAATATATTACATATACAAGGTAGAACTATCTTGAAGTTATCAGTCATGATCAAACGTTGGGCGAGTACACTATATACAACAAGGTCTTACACTAAGAATATGAGACTTTATGAAAGCTATCCAAGCTGATTATGTGGATAGTGTTCCCTCTCCGCAAGTGTACATATTAGCAAGAGTAATAAAGGGATTTAAAGTGAATATCGTCACCCAAGAGATTAGGAAAGTTAATTTTCTATTTAGCTAAGTATAGATTTATGTATATGAACCAAATATGGAAAGTGGACTTGGGATTTGAGAATTAATATAAGATACTACAAAAGTATATGACTAAATTGCAAACAAATTACAAGAAGATAAGTACTAAATTACAAAACTAAATTATTCAAATGATGAAACACGACCTCGGGATGATCGATTCCACCCACGGAATATAATCAAGAAATTTATATTCAATGAGGACCAGGATTAATACTTTTAAACTAGTTGGTATTTAAAATACATAACCCAATTCAAAATGCTCCAAAAACAAGTGAATCGTTAACGTTAACTAAAAACTCAAAATACACCAAATAAAAATCTCAACTTTAAACTCAAAAGACCCTAGGAAAATATGTATCGATCTATTAAATAACATGACAAAAGATGATACATCAACACCTGCAAATCAAATCATTGTTTTCCCGGCAATGTAAGTAATGAAACCAACCCCGTGGAAAAAAGTTTCCATAAAGGAGCTCAAAACAATTGTAGGTAATGAAAATACACTTATTATAATATCATGCCATATAAATTACCCAAAAAATGGCAATCAAGCATGAAATGAACTACGTTACGACATCAATACTATTAGTGTCACATTGCAGTAAGGAGCATCTTCACTAGGCCTGAGATGGTGTCTATCGTTCCTTTCCATATTTTTTAGTAGTCTATTTATTTACTTTTTCTCCAATAATAGTAACTTAACCCATATTAGGGATCTTAAGGTCTTTCCGGGTCGTAACGCTGGGCTTCCGGATGGGATAATATGATATTTATACTTGGAAAACGTGGAGTGAGATTTTGGCCCTCTCCTCACTAAGTAGAACGAACAAACCTACTTAGAGCTTGATTTCCTCTCATATAAGTTCTCACTCAAACCCAATGATGCATAATCAAGAATCCCCGAATCTCCAAAATAACACAATCATGTCTTTATTCACTAAGGCAATCAACTTTCAATTTCAGAGTTCACATTTATCTTCTTTTTTCATTTGGAAACTAAGCATAAGCGAATATTTTTTATTTTAATTGGTTGCTAGCTTGCTTCCTTTTCTTTTTTCACTTGTTTCCTTTGATTTCTCGTTTTCCAAATAGTTTTCTTTCTTGAACCCGACAAGCACAATAATAAAATCATACACATGCCTCATAATATTTGCATGAAACAAAGACAATTTCAACGTATTATAGCCCCACCAACACAAACTTAAGTTGGAAGATGGTTAATTAATCAAGCATCGTTGCTCAACAACAGGTTATGTGGTCAAAGTACTATTATTTGAAGGGGTTCAATTTGTAACGTGGCTAACAAAGAAAGAGCTTAGACTCAAATAGGCTCTAGCGATACAAATACATCATTTGTAAAAGAAAGGGAACAAAGGGTTGTTAAAGAACCACCTTAGTCTTTTTCCTAACTAGGTGGTCTCGTAAAGATATTTCGCCTTAAGGTTGTAGGCAAGTCAGTCTTAGACTAGGTAGTGGCTCAATGTCTACTCACCTACTCACGTTTCGCTTTCAAGCTACTTTTCATGCATTGCTCGCTAAAAACTCGACATACACAACAAGTCTTAATCCAATTAATCATGACATAGTATGAGTATTACTAAAGCATAGCTCTAACTCTAATCATCGAGTGTCAAATGCTTATTTTTTACACTAAAACTTTTCATCTTTTCATCATTTTTTAAATTTTTTTTCAGATGTTTTAAAGCACTAAAAACATAAAACAGGAATAAAGACAACAAATAACCCACCTTCAATCTAAAAAAATGAATCGTGTCCGTATGATTGAAAAAGACTCATGGTAATATACCATATGACATTACACCCTTTCTATGGAAATTAGTACCTCCATAAATTAAAATTATATATATCCTTAGTTCTTCTCAATTACTTTAGGTTGTAATTTATGGTAATCTGTTGTTCAACGTAGGGCTGTAAACGAACCAAACCGCTCGCAAGCCGCTCGAGCTCGGCTCGAGAAAAAAACTCGTGCGTACTCGTTCATTTATATAAACGAACAAAAATGTTTGTTTGAACTCGTTCGTTAAAAAAACGTGTTCGTTCGAGCTCGTTCGTTAACTCGTTAAAAATTTAAAATCTATTAATTAATGTTTTAGTTATAAATAAATATATTGTTAAACCTATAAAAAACAAATTATTTGTTAACAACTCGAGATCGGCTCGAAAAAGGCTCGTTCGATATGTTAACAAGCTTGAAAATTTGAGCTCGACTCGACTCGACTAGTAAATCTTATCAAATAAGCTTGCACATCTAATATTAGCCTTGACTCGGTTCGTTTACGGCCCTAGTTTAACACCTGGATTAGACCCTATTCGGAACACTTACAACTTAATCTTGACATAATAACACCGTATCTCTATCCTTGTCCATAGTTGGATCATTAGTAAGTCTTGCATTCACAACTTTACGTAGGATAGACTTTGCCACATCAGAATATATACTATAATCTTTCGTCATATATGAATCTTAGTAAAACTGGGAGAACGTGTACTTGATTTGATCATGATCCTCGTGTCATACTTGGTTGATATCCTTAAGTCGAATTACCTAATTATGACTTATTTGATGAATGATGGAGACATGGAAGAAATTTTGTATTTTGATCACACCTTTATCTAGCAACTTAACTCTAGCACTATCACACAAATATTTTTCCACTTTATATAGACCACACCCCGTCAAACTTCTGAATCAATTGATGCTCTCTATATGCGCTCTCATTAAGCGAAATATCATTCTAAAAGTCTTTCAACTACCTTTTATATTGTTCAATCCTTATCTTATTATTGCGTAATGATCTTTTACTCCAACTATCTATTACTAAGCATGTAACTTGTTGTTCCAAGCCAACATCTTTTAATATGAAAGTCTTGTTTGTTGTTTCAAGCAACCGTCTTGTAGTGTTTACTTTCATTTCTTCTCCCCAAAGCATTCTCCATTACTCCTTTACATATAGGGTCATCAAGTCATAAAGCTTCCAATGTGAAATTTCTAGAACTACAAAAAAATTATGCCTCTAAATAACGATTTGAACCAATCTTGGAGAGAAAAATAGTCGTCTTATCCAAGGAATCGTTCAACAAATCTAGAAAACATAACGTTCTATTCATCTTCTCTTAAACCGAATTTTCATTACGTCTCACGTTTAACCATATATAAAAACAACCCTAAGCAAGAATTTCAATAACCAATTTACTAATAAACTCATCAAAACATGTAACGTGATCAAACTGAATACAGATACAACTAAATTTCTCTGTTGGTCTTGTAATTTTTTTAAAATCTCCCACATCAAGCCAAGGTCATATGTGATTATATTTCCACCTTGTTGATTGGTTTCACAAATTAACACGACTAAATAAAATGTACAATTGTATATAAACCACGATATACCAAGAAGAACCATCTAACTCAATAATTCTACCGGCAGGTAACATAATAGTTACAGGAACTAACAATATTAATATTAACAAAATTTTCCCATATAACCAAGATGCTTCCAGTTTTATTAGCTCTTTGTTTGAAGTCAACAATAAACAAATGATCAAACTGAACTTTTGTAATTATACTAGCGGCCGAAATAAACTTAAGCATACTCTAAGGGAGTAAATAGCATTTTTGCCTTCTGAGTTTTGACCCGATTGACCGCTTGCCCCTAATCTTTAAAATGCGACTGCGTGCCCCCTAATTTTTTCTCTTGTGTCCCGTTACCCCTTGGTCATGTTTTTCGTCCATTTTTGCCGTTAAGTGTGACGTGGCTTTTCCATGTCACCTTTTTTTTAATCCTAAGCTTAATTAATTATTTAACTAAAGAGCAAAATAGGTTTTTAATAATTGTTTTAATATTATTAATAAAATAAAACACCCCCACCCCCCACCCCACCCCCCCCCCCCACTACACCCCCCCGAACCCCCTACCTCTCCTTCGTCTTCCCCATATTCTTCTTCTTCCCCGCTTCTGTTTCTTCCAAAAAAAAATTATCATATACATCTTCCCACATTGAATCATCTGCAGATCAGCTGTAAAATCAATTTTTCCACTACAATTTGACAACCCAGAAAAGAAAACCACAAAAAATCCAATCTTTACAATAAAAATGAAGAAATTAAAATGTAATCAAACCAACAGTTTTTGGTTCTTGATTTGAGGACTTAACAACAATATTACATCTGAATCTGATGAAACAGCACAATAAAAGATGAGCGCAAATCCAGAAAATGTAGAAAAAAAATACAACGGTCAGTCCCATCATTTTCACGCGATCGGAATGTTTTGGCTTTTGCAAGGTCAGAGATGCGACTTCATAGAGTAATTTGGAAGTTGCATATTGATTTTTTCCCTATCAAAAGTGGGTTTTAAGATAAGATTAAAGGATTACTAACCATTAAGGAGTTGAGGGTCGACATAATACCAATCTAGTACAAGAATCCCTGCGAAACGTTGATTTGCACCCTGAATCATGGAAAATATATGTTTTAGTGAGAATTGAATAACTGAAACAAAAAACAGAGAAGATGAATTAAATACTCTCTAATTTCCAGCCTATATGATTATTGCAGCCTTTACAATGGATATCTGCTTCTACTTGAACTTGATTCAACACATAAATCCGCTCAATAAGTTCCACATTCACACTACGTATGTAAAAGAATTTTAATATCAATCGGCCAAATACATTAAGAAGAGAGATTATATGATGAAAGCATTGCTCTATTTCAAATATAAATCAATCTTACAGACTAGGGAAGCTCCATCCTAAGACTCCAGAAGGCTGAAAATAAAGAGACATTGCCACTTAGGGTCTTGAACACACCCCGCTCTTCGAGCTACACCCCCTCTAGGAGTCTCTTCTTACTAAAGACCTCAAAAAGTATTTAACACATGAAACCCAAAACCCCAATTACTTTACTACCCTCTTTTGTTTTTTTTCCTATATATACTAAATATTTTATTAATCCTAATTCTTATTCATTGTACGTGAATCATTTATCTATTCCCAAAAGCTCTAGCCTCTCTCATAAACCTCCACCATAGCACCACCACCTCCCTTCTCCCTCATAAACCTCCACCATAGTACCACCACCTCTCTCCTCTCTCATAGTTCTCGCTCCATCCATGGAGCTTCGTTGATGGTGTTCTCGAACGGACCTCCTTAGGCTTCACCGGAGTTGCAGGCGTGAAGAAGACTGCACCGCGAACAGAGGCTTCACCATGGCTGCTGTTCTTCGTGGTGTTGCGGCAGTTTTCAGATCTGCATCGGAGCTGAATATTTGCAGAAGACTATCAGAGTCTTCATTTTCGCTGCTTCTTCAAGCTTCTCGCCACCGGAGAAGAGGATCATTCGCAGTGAGCTGAAGATTTGCAGAACACCATCAGAGTCTTCATTTTTGCTGCTTCTTCAAGCTTCTCGCCACCGGAGAAGAGGACCATTCAAGCTTCTTCTTCTTCGTGTGTGAGTTCTTCTTCTTCTCCAGTCCAGCCAGCATCTCGAACTCTGTCCAGTGGTGCTCGGATCTCGAACTGTCCGTGGTGGTGCAGCATTTGGAACTCCGTCCAGTGGTGGTGGTGCTCGGATCTCGAGCTTCGATTCTTTCTTAGTGGTGTGAGTTCGTCCTCCTCATGCGCATGATCTTCATTTGCATCCATGGATAGAGTGTGGGAGGAGATAGAGGTAGGGGCGATGGTTTTTTGCATTTTCGGTGGTGGTGGTTGTGGTGTTATGGTGGTGGTGTTCGTGTTATGGTGGTGGTGGTTGTTTAGCTGCTGGTGTGGTTCACGTCGACGAGGAGTTTTTTTTTTCAGATCTAGATCTGGTTTGACCGGATCTGGTCAAACAAAAAATTAGCTAGATTAATTTTATTACTTTTAATTGTATATTGATTTGTAATTTATTCAAAATTGTGTAATAAAGATGAATAAAGATTTTTTTGACTATGTATGCTTTGTTTTTATAATAATACTCATCAAATTAATAAAATACTCACCAATTTTTTGAGTACTCCGAGATTTTCTTAGAGTACTCCGAGATTTTTCTTAAAGTACTCTGAGTTTTTCTTAGAGCACTCCGAGATTTTATTAGTGCACTCGGAAAAATTTATAGAGTACTCAGCAAATATATAGAGTAGTCTATGTTTTTCCGATACTCTATGTTTTTTCCGGTGACCGGTGACTGGTGGTCGGAGGTCGGAGGTCGGTGGTCGGAGGTCGGTGGTCGGTGTTCGGAGGTCGGTGGTAGGTGGTGGGAGGTTGGAGGTAGGTGGGTAGTGGTAGGTAGTAGATCGGGAAGCAGTGACGTTACACTTTTTCGTCTTTTAGTGTTAGTAAGGGTAGGAAAGACTATTGTAAAAAATGAGGTCCCTAATAAGAACAGATTTCTAGACACTACTTTATAGAGAAAAAATAGTGTCTCTAAGACCCTATGTATAATTCACCCGAAAATAAATGGAAAAGAAGGAATTACAAAACCATGGCAGAAAGTATTTGAATAATAACAGTCAAGAATCTGATCCAAGATGAACAAATATATAGTTTCTTGATAGCATGAGGTAAAAACTCACGGTGATTGAATGTGGAAAGATGCATATGATAATTTTTTTTGGAAGAAACAGAAGCGGGGAAGAAGAAGAAGATGGGGAAGACGAAGGAGGGGAAGGGGGGGTTCGGGGGGGTGGGGGGTAGTGGGGTGATGGGGTGGGGGCGTTTTATTTTATTATTTTTATTAATAATATTAGAGTAAATTCACTCTAGGGTCTTGAAAACACCCCCCTCTTCAAGATGGGGACCCGGCCTAGAGTCTCTTCTTACTAAAGACCTCAGGAAGTTTTTAACACATGAAACCCAAAACCCCTATTACTAGACTACCCCTTTTTTGTTTTTTTCCCTATATATACTAAATTATATGTTCTCTCTCCTCATTCTTTCATTTCATTTCATTTCTCGTCAATACATTTCTCTCTCATCCCCTTATCTACCTTTTCTAACTAAAACCCTAGAAAATAGAATCTCTCATCTCTCTCCTATCAATACCACCGAAATGCCTACCACCACCACCAAGCTCTCTCCTCCGCTTCATCCCGGAGCAGCCATTGGAGCGAGGTGAACCAGCGGCCGTGGAAACCATTCGCTGCTTCTTCTTCAAGCTTCTCCATGTGTATCACCACCATTCGCTGCTTCAAGCTTCTCTTCGCCATGGAAGCTTACCACCACCACCACCACCATAACACCACCACCACCATAACAGAAGCACCACCACCACCGACATAACACCACCACTGCAAATCGTAAACAGAAGCACAACCACCACCATAACACCACCACCACCGACATAACACCACCACTACAACTTGTTTTACCAGATTTCCGGTCAAGAAATGAGAACAACAAGCTAATCTTTGAATCTTCTTCTCGAGCTCGGCGATGGAGTAGCAGATCCGATGTTCACGAACGGAGCCTGTAGATCTGGTCAAGAAGCCGTTTGCTGCATGAAGCTTCTCGAGCTTAGCGGTCGTGGTGCTCGGATCTCGAGCTTCGATTCTTCTTCGTGGTGTGATTTCGTCCTTCTCGCGCTGCAGCTTCTCGAGCTTAGCCGATGATGCAGTTCGTTCGTGATCCCTGCTGCACAGTTCCGGCGAAGAATGATTCTCGAGTTTTTTTTTTGTTTAGGTAGACAGTGTTGACCAGATCTAGATCTGGTCAAACCAGATTAATTTTTTTTATTTTGCTTGTGTAATAATATGTGATTAAATAATACTTTCTAAATTCTTTTTAGACTCATTACTTTTTTTAATTTACTCTGTCATCATTTTTATAGTACTCTCCAAATTTTAAGAGTACTTCGAGATTTTCTTAGAGTACTCCGAGATTTTCTTAGAGTACTCCGAGATTTTCTTAGAATACTCCGAGATTTTCTGGTGGTTGGAAGTCGGTGGTCGGATATATAGAGTACTCATTTAAATATATAGAGTACTCATAAAATTGTCGGAGTACTCAGCCAATTCTCGGTGTACTCTATGTTTTTTCGGGTGACCGGTGACTGGTGGTCGAAGGTCGGAGGTCGGTGATCGGAGGTCGGTGGTCGGAGCTCAGAGGTCGGTGGTAGGTGGTGGGAGGTTGGAGGTAGGTAGTGGAAAGAGAAACAATGACATCACACTTTTTTGTCTTTTAGTGTTAATAAGGGTAGGAAAGACTATTGTAAAAAATGAGGTCCCTAAGAAGAATAGCATTTTTGAAACTACTCTATAGAGAAGAAAGATGTTTTCCAAGACCCTATATAAAATTCACCCATAATATTAAAACAATTTTTAAAACCCTATTTTTCCCTTTAGTTAAATAATTAATTAAGCTTAGGATTAAAATAAAAATAAAAATAAAAAATGTGACATGGAAAAGCCACGTTACACATGACCAAGGAGTAACGGGAGAACAAGAGCAAAAATTAGGGGGCACGCAGTTGTATTTTAAAGATTAGGGGCAACCTATCAATCGGGTCAAAACTCAAGGGACAAAAATGCTATTTACTCTACTCTAAAAGAGACACACTTTTACTATAAACTCAAGCATACTCCTTCAGGGTCTGGCAATCCAGTTTCTATGTCTTGCTTGACTTACTAGCTTTAGGATGTAATTTCTCTTGGTCCAACAAGAGAAAGGGCAACCAGTTGATTAAGCAAAGACTTGATAGAATCTTAGTTAATCAGGAATGGTTGGCACATTACCCAAACTCATGAAATGAAGTGCTACCCCCTCTTGGGTCTGATCACTCTCATATCATTCTTAATTTTGGTATTTATACTGAAAAACATAGAAAAAGATTCATTTTGGAAAAAGGTTGGATATTTGATACAAATATTTGTAATATTATCACTGAGAAATGGAAAAGAGGGCATATTATGGATTTAAGAGGTATTTTAACTATGAAATACAAATTATCTCAAATCCAAAAACATATCTCAAAGTGGGCTCGGAACAGAATTTCTTAATAATAGGATTCTAATTAAAAAGAATATTGCTAAGTTAGAAGTTATCTTCAATGAACCATACAATGATGAAAATGATGCTCTATTTCATTCTCTGAGTATGGAACTAGAAGAATTTTGGAAAAAAGAGGAGTTATATTGGTCTTTGAGATCAAAAAATAATTGGTTGAGGTTAGGGGATAAAAACTCTAAGTATTTTCATGCATCAACTAAAGTTAAGAGATCTAGAAATAGAATCTCAAAAATTAAAGATGGAAATGGGGTTTGGACCTCAGATTCAAAAGAAATTTCAAAAGAAATTGTGGGATATTACAACAATATTTTTAAAACTGTGGGTCATAGGAATTATCTTCCTATTATCAACAAAGTTAAGAAAGTAGTTACTGATGAGATGAATTGCTCTTTAACTAAAGGTGTGGAACTAGAAGAGGTCAAACAAGCCATATGGTCATTGGGAAGTGATAAATCCCCTGGACCAGATGGTTTTGGGGGCTTCTTCTTCAAGAAATTTTGGGAAATTCTCAAATTTGACATTGTTGCCTTAGTCTCAGATTTTATATTGAATAACTCTTCCTTGGAAGAAATCAATAGTACAATTATAGCACTTATTCCTAAGTGTGAAAATCCAGAAACTGTTGCCTCTTTTAGACCTATAACCTGTGCAAACTTTATTTATAAGGTTATCTCAAAGATTTTGACCCTTAGGCTTCAGGAATGGATTGGTAGTTTGATCTCTGAAACTCAAACTGCCTTCATTCCAAATAGGTCTATCTTTTAGAATGTTCTTATAGCTCAGGAAGTCTCTCATTTCTTGAATAATAAAAGAGGCACTAAAAAGTACTCTTTACCAATTAAGGCTGATATGAGTAAAGCCTATGAAAATATAGAGTGGTATTTTTTGAAGGATGTTTTGCTACAAATGGGATTCCACCCCTCTTGGGTGGGATGGATTATGAACTGTGTTACATCTGTTACATATAAAGTCCAATTTAATGGAGTACTATATGATGTTGAAAACCCTCAGAAAGTATTAAGGCAGGGGGACCCACTATCCCCTTACCTATTCTGCATTGTAACCCAAGCTCTTACTCACCTTATTGACTTTTATGTTGATATGGGATTGTTTAAAGGTTTTTCAATATCTAAGGGAGCACCAATGGTAACTCATGTCCTCTTTGCAGATGACAGTTTATTCTTTTTAGAAGCAAGTGAGAATAACATTGACATATTCAATAATATCATGAATTGGTATACTTATGCCTCAGGACAGAAATTAAACCTTAATAAAAGTGGGGTATTCTTCAGCAAAAATACTCCACATGAAGTAAGGATTAAGTTCTCATCTCTTCTGAGAATGAATAAAATTGATCACTTGGGAAAATATCTTGGAATACCTTCTTCTTGGGGTAAATATAAGGTGAAATCTCTTGAGTGGCTAATTGAAATGGTAATGAAAAACATGGAAAGATGGGATACTAAAATGCTCACTAAGAGTGGGAAAGAAGTATTTATCAAGGCAGTGGTTGGGGCTATCCCCAATTATATAATGTCAGTCTTTCTTATTCCAAAAAAATTACTTCACATTTAACTTCACTTATCTCAAACTTTTATTGGGATAACCAAGGTGAAGGGAGGTGTCATTGGATCAGATGGCAAACCCTTATGAATAGTAAAGATGATGGAGGTCTTGGTTTTAAAGATTTTCACTGTCAAAACCTTGCTTTATTGGCCTCAAATGCTTGGAAATTTAATTTAAATAAAAACTCTTTATTATTCAAACTGTTTAAAGGGAAGTACTTCCCCTCAACAGATTTTTTTCAAAGCTCAAACTGGTAGTAATTGCTCTTGGGGTTGGAAAAGCCTCATTGAAGGTAGAAACTGTTTTTTGAAAGATTTGAAATGGAATGTTGGTAATGGAAAGAGCTTGAATATATGGGAGGACAAATGGATTCCATATAATGAAGAACTTGTTAAACCAGCTAATTGTACTCTGAATAGTGTGGCTGAGCTTATTGATTCAGTGTCTTTCTCTTGGAAACTGGATTTGCTTAACTTATACTTTCCTTCAAAAGTTGTAGCAACCATAGCCTCTACTTTTCTTGCACAATACAACCTTGAAGATGTGCCTTTTTGGCCTTACTCTTCAAATGGTAGGGTATCTGTGAAAGAAATGTACCAAAGGCTATGGATGGCTCAGCAAAAGAAGGAATTGAATCATGGGAAGAATAAAGGTCAACAATCATTTATGTTACAGTCTAAGGACTGGAGAACAGTGTGGGATATGAAGGTGGCTCCCAAAGTAAAAAAATTTGTTTGGAAATGTTGTGAGAATGCATTACCAACAAATGAGAATAGAAAAGCTAGAAAATCTTGTGATTCAGATTTGTGTTCTATCTGTGAAATGTAAATAGAGAATGTTGAGCATTTGATATTCCATTGCTCTTGGGTTAGGGCAGTTTGGTTAGCTAGTCCCTTAAACTTTTAGTCATTAACTGCTCCATCTTTTAACTTCAAAAAATGGATTAATTTTATTAGGCTTAGCCACTCTGAGACTGAGTTTAATAAAAGAGGACTTGGAGAATTAGCCTTTTATATTGTATGGAGCATTTGGAAAGGCAGGAATGAGGCTATTTTTCGAGGCACTGTCCCTGATCCTATAAAATTTTTATCAGAAGCTTTAAAAGCCAGTGATGAATTCTTATTATCTAAAAGATTGAACTCTGAGGCTAATAAGGATAACTGATTTATTGTGAGAAATGAGGCAGGTGTACATCAAAATTCTTCACAAGTTAATGCAACTCAGGTGCAAACCTTGAGAGAAGGCAGAAATGGAAATTGGATTCCACCATTATCAGGATGTTTCAAAGTTAATTGTGATGCGTCTTTTGATGTTAAAACTAATGTTGCCTCATATGCTTGTATTCTCAGGGATTCTCGAGGAAGCTTAGTTGATGGTTGCTCAAATTTTTTTTTGCTAACTCCCCACTTGAAGCAGAGGCTAGAGGACTTCTACAAGCTTGTGAGATAGCTTCAAGACTTCGTAGAGGAAAAGTTGAAGTGGAGAGTGACTGCCAAGCCCTTGTTCTTCAATTTTCTAAAAATGTTAAGTCTTTTTGTAATATTAGAGGGTTTGTAAACTGTATTAGTAGAATTAAAAAGGTTTGTAATTTTAAAATCTCCTTTGTAAGGAGGTCTAGAAACTGTTGTGCAGATTGGGTGGCTAAACAGGAGATTAAAGACTCCTTGTATAGCCTTTGGAATCGTTTTCCACCTCCCAAGCTTGCCTCTCTTTTAGCTCATGACTATAACTCTACTGGGATAGGGTAACTTGTATTTTTGAAGTTTTTAATTTATGCTTCCTTCGAACAAAAAAAAGCATACTCTAAAAAGAAACACTATTATTGGATTATAAATCAATAGAATGGATTTGTACAATTTTCTTGTCAAGGGTAACATGGATTTGTACACTTTTCTTGTCAAGGGTGTGGTTAGCCTTGATAAGTGCAAAAAACGCAACTCATCTAATACGTTCGGACGTTCTTGGAACAATTCAGATATCTCTTAGATATGATAATCTCATAGTTTTTGCTATACCCTCATTAACCAAATAGCACAAGCACTTCTTCATATTCATAGGATAACCAATCCAGCTAAATGGAAAATAAATATATAAAAGCTTGTTGTAAATACCGTCCAATTAGATGAGTATCCAATAGTGATTATTCCAAAACAACTTTAGAAAAATAAGTAAGGAGTAATGAAGCCGTTGTTGGAAAACTTGAAGTCATTTGAAAGTTTTTGGACACTTTAGTTCTCCCACATCGGTAGGAGAAAAGGCTCATGGCCTCCTTTTATAAAGTGTAATATTAACAATGTCCAAATAGCCAATAACCATGCACATAGCAAGGCAATGGTTTAGCCCACACGCACGCACCACCACCACCACCCGCCCGGCCCGGCACCGGCGACGGCGACGGCGACGGCGTGGGTCGTGGGGTCGTGGGGGAGTTAGGGAGTTAGGGAGTTTGGGGAGTCAAAAAATGAAAAATGAAATGGATTTTTTACCAGCTCTTATAGTGGTCTACTCCACTTAAACGTAGAGACAAGACTCCACTAATCTCGCACGCGTCTAAAGAAAAGAATATTCCACCAAGTCAAACACGTGGGAATATCAAAGGTCAACAAAGCTGTTACAGAATATCAGGATATTAAAACGTGGGGGTTACAAGGTAATCAAAAACGTCAACCCAATCAAGACAAATCCGGGAGAGAATCATGGGACTTAATGGGGACGTTTCTGAAGGCTTGGGTCTTCATAGAGCTCCCACTCCACTCTCTACAGCTACGAAATAAAAAGGAAAAAAAGAAAACTCTGCCTCTTCTCTCACTCTCTAAAATACTAAACTAGTGGTTAGTCTTTCCGTTAGAGATACCGGTTCCGCCGGAATATCTTTTTAACGACCGAGGATTAGGCTCGTTTTTCTTTTCCGTGTAAGTGTGATTTCGTTTATATTTCCGTGTAATTTTTAATTCGATTTTGTAATCGCATTTCCGTGTATTGTTATTCGATTTTTGTAATCGCATTTCCGTTTTATTGTAATAGTTAGATTACTTCAAAACTTTTTTTCTTTTCAGTCGTTTTTCGGAAACCATTTTCTTTTGTACAACTGGTGATTATTTCTAATAACAATTTAAAAATATATTCATTTTCTTTTCCACCGGTTATTTTTGAAAATGGCTCTTCCTATTTCGGCTGTTGGTTCCTCCTTGAACACAAAGCCACTTCTCGACGCAAACAAGTTGGAACCCCTTAATGGTTCTAACTATAAGCGTTGGGCGCAAAAAATTATGATTTGCCTTGAACAGTATGAACTCGACTTTGCTATAGTCGAGGCTCCTCCACTTTTGGAAATTGGAGCCCATACTGAACAAGAGCTAGCTAGGCATGCTGCCCTCGAATCTAGGTTTAAAAGAGCTAACACCATGGCTCGGGGCTGGATGTTGAACAACGTTACTAATCCCATTTTTGACCTCCTTGCCAAGGAGAAATCGGCAAAGGTCATATGGGAAACTCTCGAGAAGAAATATGGGGTTGATGATTCGGGTAAGAAAAAGTACGTGACTGGGAGTTGGTATAACTTTAGACTTACGGATCAGAAACCCATGACTGAACAACTCCATGTGTACGAGAACCTATGCGCGGAGGTTATCGCTGAAGGCATGAAGATGTGTGAAATTCTTCAAGCCAACATATTGCTTGAGAAATTTCCCCCATCTTGGAGTGAATACCGCAACCACCTCAAGCACAAAAAGAAAGAAATGACCCTCCAAGAGCTCATCAGCCACATCCAAGTCGAAGAAGCGAATCGACTAAAGGATAAGTCAATCTCTTTCCCTTCTCATTCCTCCAAAGCTAATCTAGTCGAAGGTTCTGGCCAAGGTAACAAAGACAGGTTCAAAGGGAAGGGAAAGCAACAAGGGTCCAACAAATCTAAGTCTGGGGGAAAGAAGAATCGCGGAAACTCCAACAAACAAGGTGGAGGATTCAAAACCTCTGGTAAGATTCAAAAACCTAAAGGGGCATGTTATTGTTGTGGTAAGGAAGGACATAGGACCTTCGAATGTACCCTTAGAGCTCGCCAGGGTCCCAAAGCTTCTGCTAATCTGACTGAGACCGAAGAAATAATCGCCGCGGTAATGGTTGAGGTAAACTTGATAGAGAATAAGAGCGGGTGGATCCTTGACACTGGAGCTTCTCGCCATTTCTGCGCAAACAAAGCCTTGTTCAAGAAATTCGAAAAGGCAACTGATGGTGAGTGTGTGTACTTGGGTGACTCTTCCACCGCTACCGTTCTCGGGAAAGGTCGGGTTCACCTCAAACTCACCTCTGGTAAGACTCTTGAACTAAATGATGTTCTCTTCGTCCCCTCTCTCCGTAGGAACTTAGTTTCCGGGGCTCTCCTTAACAAAGTTAGTCTCAAACTTGTCTTCGAGGGGGGAAAGTCATTATCACTAAAAATGACGAATTCGTGGGGAAATGGTACCTTAATAATGGCTTGTTTATTTTAAACACTGTAACCCTTAATGAGAATGCATCTAATTCCGCTTATATTGTTGAGTCCGTTCAAACGTGGCACGGTAGACTAGGCCATTTAAATGTTGCGTCTATTAAAAGGCTTAAAAATCTTGGAATAATACCCGTTAACAACGTGGATGACTTTGAAAAATGTCAAATATGTGTAGAGTCCAAACTTGCGAAAAAACCTTTTAAATCTGTTACCACTAGACAAACCAAATTGCTTGAATTAGTTCATTCAGACTTAGCTGATTTTAAAAACTCCGCTAGTAGAAGAGGAAAACTTTATTACATAACCTTCGCAGATGACTACTCTAGGTTTACTAAAGTATATCTTCTTAAAACTAAAGATGAGGCGGAAAATGCGTTTTTAAAATATAAAGCCGAAGTTGAAAACCAACTAGATTGTAAAATCAAACGACTTAGGTCTGATAGAGGAGGCGAGTATAGTTCTAATTCCCTTAAAGAGTTTTGTGAAACAAATGGAATTATCCACGAACTGAGTGCCCCTTATACACCCCAACAAAACGGCATAGCAGAAAGAAAGAATAGGTCCCTTAAAGAGACTATGAATACCATGTTAATAAGTTCAGGTTTACCAAACAACATGTGGGGGGAAGCTGTCTTGTCAGCCTGTTATGTACTTAATAGGGTACCACATAAATCCCTCGAAAAGACCCTGTATGAAATGTGGAAGGGTTTTCCACCAAACCTGAAATTTTTAAAAGTGTGGGGGTGCCTAGCCAAAGTCAAACTACCTGATTTTAAAACTGTCACCGTTGGACCCATAACCGTTGACTCAATTTTCATAGGGTATGCTCAGAATAGTGCGGCATACAGATTCTTGTCATTAGAAGATAACTCTATTTGTGAATCTAGAGACGCTGAGTTCTTTGAACATGTTTTCCCTTTGAAAGATTTAAATACTGTCAATGCTTCTTTACATGTTGATAACTTATCTACTAATGATTTTGTACCTCTTTGTGATGTTTTTCCTAACCCCTCCACTTCCATGGAGCCTAGTAGTATTCCCGAGGAAGAACCTAGGAGAAGTAAGAGGCGCAGGATCGAGTCTAGCTTCGGCCCTGACTTTATAACAGCCTTTATAACAGAAGGTTCTCACATTGATCTATTAGACGAACAGGTAGTCAATTGCTTCCTCATGGAGGATGACCCAAAAACTTATGATGATGCTTTAAAATCTATAGATGCTAGTTTTTGGAAAGAGTCTATTAATAGTGAACTTGAGTCAATTAAAAGTAACCATACATGGGAACTAACCGACTTACCTAGTGGTAGCAAACCGATTAGTAGCAAATGGATTTTTAAGAAAAAGTTGAGACCCGATGGCTCAATAGAAAAATTCAAAGCCAGACTTGTTATTAAGGGCTTCACCCAAAAGAAAGGTCAAGATTACTTTGACACCTATTCCCCAGTGACCAAAATTGCCACGATAAGAACCCTTATTGCTTTAGCCGTCATTCACGAACTTGTAATACATCAAATGGATGTCAAAACCGCGTTCTTGAACGGAGATCTAGATGAAGAGATCTATATGGCTCAACCTGAAGGGTGTGTGGTCCCTGGTCAAGGGGACAAAGTGTGTAAGTTGAAAAAATCCTTGTATGGTTTGAAACAGGCACCGAAAAAATGGTATGAAAAACTAGATAGTACTCTCATTTCATATGGGTTTATAGCTAACACTTCTGACTCATGTGTTTACTCCAAGGTAACAAATTCAGAGTGTGTTATCATCTGCCTTTATGTAGATGACATGCTCATCTTCGGTACTACTATTCATATTATAAATGAGACTAAACGCTTCTTGTCTTCCAGATTCGACATGAAAGATATGGGAGAAGCTGATGTAATACTTGGGGTAAAAATCATTAGAAGCAGTAATGGTATTACCCTGAATCAGTCTCATTACGTAGAAAGGATGCTGAAGAAGTTCAATTCCTTTGAGGCAACGCCTGTAAATACTCCTTATGATTCTAGCATTAATTTATCCAAACATGTTGGGGATGCTGTATCCCAAAATGAATATGCTAAAAGCATAGGAAGTGTAATGTTCTTAATGAACTATACTCGACCCGATATTGCCTATGCCGTGAGTAGACTTAGTCGCTATACTCATAACCCGAGTACTGACCACTGGGTTGCACTTCGCCGTCTATTGAAATACTTGAGGGGTACCATCGATCTAGGCTTGCACTATAACAAATTCCCTGCAGTCCTTGAGGGTTTTTGTGATGCAAACTGGATCTCTAACAATGACGAAGTAAACTCCACCAGTGGTTATGTGTTCTCCTTAGGGGGAGGTGATGTATCGTGGAAGTCTTCCAAACAGACTTGTATAGCACGCTCCACCATGGAGTCTGAGTTCATAACACTAGAGTTAGCTGGGCAAGAAGCTGAGTGGTTGAGAAGTCTCTTATCGGATGTGCCACTTTGGGAAGGAAGTGCCACACCTGTATGTATCCACTGTGATTCACAAGCAGCCATTGGAGTCGCTCATAATAGCGCCTATAATGGGAAGAAGAGACATATTCGCATCAGACATGGGTCAGTAAGACAATTACTGAAGAATGGTGTGATAGCCTTGGAATTTGTACGATCAGAGGAGAATCTAGCTGATCCGTTCACCAAAGGCTTGAGCAGGAGACTAGTCCTGGAGACGTCGAGGGGGATGGGACTAAAACCCATTAAGTGGGAACATGTGACTAATGAGTCAATGTGATTTCCCCATCCCTAAGGCTCAAACCTAAATCGTCTTGTTCATAGCCACTTGTGGTGGTCCTTTTGAGAAGGACTTGATGAAAAAGGCGTACCGAGTGTTGAAACTCACATTTGAATTCATAGCCTTTATGGTGGTTCTTTTGAGAAGGACTTGATGAATTCAAGGGTAACTTTGAAACCCAAATATTCATGGTAGAGTGTTGAGGAGACGTCCTTGCACCACTCTCAAATGAATAAATCCACCAAGTTCATAGCCCTTAAAGGGTGGTCCTTAGAGAAGGACTTGATGAACCAAAAGGTGATGTTAGAGGGAACCATAACCTTGAATCGGGTAGAGTATGTGTTGTGAGCGTCTCGATCGATAACCATAACCGTTAAAGTTCAAGAGTAAGTTCACTTAAACGGAATTCGGTGGTTGCCTCACTTCACTACGTGTCAATTCAAATCGCAAGATATTGACACTTAAGTACAATTCACCCATTCTTCTTTTTGGAACCTTCTCTCCAAACCTTTTGTTGACATTCAATTGTGTGGGGGATTGTTGGAAAACTTGAAGTCATTTGAAATTTTTTGGACACTTTAGTTCTCCCACATCGGTAGGAGAAAAGGCTCATGGCCTCCTTTTATAAAGTGTAATATTAACAATGTCCAAATAGCCAATAACCATGCACATAGCAAGGCAATGGTTTAGCCCACACGCGCGCACCACCACCCGCCCGGCCCGGCCCGGCACCGGCACCGGCGACGGCGTGGGTCGTGGGTCGTTGGGGACTTTGGGGAGTCAAAAATGAAAAATGAAATGGATTTTGTACCAGCTCTTATAGTGGTCTACTCCACTTAAACGTAGAGACAAGACTCCACCAATCTCGCACGCGTCTAAAGAAAAGAATATTCCACCAAGTCAAACACGTGGGAATATCAAAGGTCAACAAAGCTGTTACAGAATATCAGGATATTAAAACGTGGGGGTTACAAGGCAATCAAAAATGTCAACCCAATCAAGTCAAATCCGGGAGAGAATCATGGGACTTAATAGGGACGTTTCTGAAGGCTTGGGTCTTCCTCTCCTCACCCCTATATATAGAGCTTCCACTCCACTCTCTACAGCTACAAAATAAAAAGGAAAAAAAAGAAAACTCTGCCTCTTCTCTCACTCTCTAAAATACTAAACTAGTGGTTAGTCTTTCCGTTAGAGATACCGGTTCCGTCGGAATATCTTTTTAACGACCGAGGATTAGGCTCGTTTTTCTTTTCTGTGTAAGTGTGATTTCGTTTATATTTCTGTGTAATTTTTAATTCGATTTTGTAATCGCATTTCCGTGTATTGTTATTCGATTTTTGTAATCGCATTTCCGTGTATTGTTATTCGATTTTTGTAATCGCATTTCCGTTTTATTGTAATAGTTAGATTACTTCAAAACTTTTTTTCTTTTTAGTCGTTTTTCGGAAACCATTTTCTTTTGTACAACTGATGGTTATTTCTAATAACAGCCGCAACAAATGAAAAGTGATGCAGAAAAGACTCACGAGTTCCTGATAGGGACGACTTTAAATAGACCAAGTGGAATTCTGGTATAGAGTTAGAGATGATGAAAATCCCATGAGGTCCAGTATATTTTGACCCATGAACAAGCACCAGTATAATCGGATTTGAACATGTCAGCCACTTTCTAAGAGCACCATAATCTTCAGATAAACATATTGATATACCGTACTCCTTGCCTCGATAGCCTCAGTTATAATATCTGCCTCTAGTAAATAAAATAAGTGAGCCACAAAATAAAAACTAGAAATATCACTCAGATATCTGCCTCTAGTAAATAACTGAGCCACACCTATAAGTTACAACCAAAATCAAAAAATATTAGCGCTCAGAATCTACAAAATAAAATAACTGCACTCCTGAATTCAGTACCCTTTGATCATCATTCTTCATATAGCTTAAATATTAATACCAAAAAAAAAAAAAACATATTCCAAATCTCTACCAAGCTCAATCCCACATTCCCACTGGAAACTTGTTCAAGCCCTGAAGTGGATAAAATACCATTATTTTTATCCGCCTCACCATTAGGGTTCAATAGAGCTAATAATTTTAATGCTAAAATATGCCACTTAATTTCTCTATTGTTAAGTGCAATAAAACATGTAGGTGTGTCTAAACTCATAACTAAGTCTCTCAACTACAATGTAATACAATGATAATTTATATTCAAATATCAACAAATAAAATTCTTACAATGCCTGGTAAGATAAAGATCACTACTTTATACCTTTACTAATTCTACAAAGATTTTGAGCATGCACATAAATTAAACCCGGAATCATCGACCACTCCATGTATATCAAACTGCGACTGTCAATCATTATTCAAGTAATCATGTTTAAATAAGCGCCACTCCTTTATATCTGTACAAACTTTCTTTAACTCCCTATTTCTCCAATAGGCATGACTACATACCAGAAATTTCATTGTGTATTAACATGCTCTATTTCTTCGATGAAGGAGAATAAGGTGTCTCATTGGGAGGAAGGGTAAAATACTTATCATTCACCACTAGATAATAAAGTAGTTCACAAGCTCTCCCACGTCCAGAATACATCGCCTATACCTTGGGTCAGCATCGAATTTAGTCTTGAACATATCAACATCATCCTCAAAAAACTGACTGGAACATTTATAACTGGCCACGGCTAAAACAAAACATTTCTCAAACATTCAGCTTGGCCTTAGTCGACTCTTACTCTCTCGCAGCTCGTCTATTTCGATCCGAACATCATCAATCCTGAAATTTTGTTAGCTCATGCTTCATCAATATTAGATCCTCTAGGGAATTATCAGCTTCAACCCGGCCTTTGTGTAAGAATCGCATGACTCCTTAAGTTGTCCTTCAAACCCCCCATGATACGTGAGCTTGTCATGTTGAAATCATAGGACTTACTCTTCCCAGATTCATTTGAGCAAAATAGGCTTTGGAGTAAAGACGTTCAAACACTTCTTCCTGAAGTTGACCTTTATATTTTTCTCGCTCAAAATAAAGACAGTCCCTTACCAGCTCTTTTTGACAAAAAAAGAAAAAAAAAAACGAGACAGGAGATAAGGAACAAGAAATTAACAGAAAAAGTAAGAAAGGGAGTTTATGAAACTTCTCTCGCCAAGTGCAAAGAAGATTACAACAAAGTTAGCACTGTTGAGCCATCACGAAGGTCATTCACAATGGATGGATTCTAGATATACACAGGAACTGGCTGGTCGTGGCAAAGGCCTAAAGTATTCCCTATTCTCTCGGTCGAAATTCCCCGTGTTTCCTAAAATACCTAGGATTGGATGTTATCCTCTCGAAGCCTCTTCTTGATCCCTGATAGTTGTGATTGATGGGAATAACCTTACTAGGAAGCCATCAATGTTAATAAACCCGACTAACCCAAATGTGAGGAAAGGTTGGTGAGAAAGTTAGCCAGAAGTAAAAAATCCCAAAATATGCCACGTCCATCCATATATAGTGAAAAGAGAAAGAAGGAAGTGTTTCGTATACCCAAGTAATCTTGGCGATATTTTCAATCACTGATAACCACGGATCATCCGAAAACTTCAAGACAACAAGAATCTTGGTCGACACAACATCATATATTCAAGAGATTGACTATATGTCAGTAAATCATCATATAATCAAAAGATATATTTAATAGTCTGACTTCTACATCGACTAATCATCATATATATTCAATAGATCAATTTCTACGTCAACATATCATTTATATAAAATACCGATTTCTACGTAACACATTATCGTATATTTAAAGAAGAAAATACAATTTACACCCCAATTTTGGAAAACTTTATATTTTAAGTCCTAGTTCAAAAAAAATTCTTTTTTAAATTCCAAATCCAACTTTTCTGATTTGGATGTTTCCCATTTTACCCATGTTCGTTATAGGTACGAACCCATACCGTGGGCTTTGTGTTTTGTGTATTTGGTCTCGAAGTTAGGTTTTTTTTTTTGATTTTTTACACTTTCGTCTATTTGGCTACGGACCCATCTCGAACATTAGCTACATCGGTCCGTACCCATGTCAAGTATTATCACATAAACCACCCACAAAGCAACACACATGACAAATCGCAGTAGAGGGCTGGCCCCATTATGAACAAAAAAACACCCAACCAATAAACAATGCTAAAACCAAACCAACCTAAATTAAATTTTTCTTTCAAAATTACAACTCAAAAATTATTAATCAATGGGTTGTACCCATTACAACCCAAATCAAACTGTGGCTGGCCCAAAAAAGCATGAGTTTAATAAAAAAACAAAAAAATACAACCCATTATCAATTACACCTAATGGGGCTGGCCCATCATACACAAACAACCTAATGGGGCTGGCCCTATCCAAAACAAAACACGTCCTGGGGCTGGCCACTTAACCGGCATTAAAAAAAAACACGATCTGGACATTTGAACGAGATCTGCTGTAAGATGAAGGCAGATCTGCTGCTTCTCTTCCTTTTGTTGGTGGTGGTGGCGGTCTCCCAGCACAGCGGCGAAGATGAACAAGGGTCTGGCCCCATAATGAACAAACACCATATAGGGCTGGCCCCAAATAGCTCAACATACGTTCGACAGTAAAAAAAACCAGAAACCTTGGACGCGCGGTGATGATGAACGGCGCTGGCGGTTGTGGTTATCCAGGATGCAGGTCCGATCAGCCACGAACCACACCATTCGCAACCACGAACCATACCAACTCGAACCAGAAAGCTTTGCCGGAGTTAGTCACGTTCAATAACCAGAAGGCTTCGACGGTGATGGTGGCGTCTTGCACTGCAGATCTGAATATGAACGGCTCTAAGATGAAGATCTGAGATGAAGCTCAAATCGAGGGTGGGTGGGTTTCGTCTATACAGAGAGTTGGTGGTGGGCTTGTTCATGTTGATGATGGAGGGAAGGGGACGATGCACGGAGAGAGGGATCACTGTCACAGTTTTGTTGGTGCAGTAGAGAAGAGAGACGAAGCACAGGGAGAGGGAGCAAGCAATGGCGGTTTTGGTAGTTCACAGAGAGAGAGAAGCAAGCGAGCGGTTTTGGTGTTGAGAAAGAATGGTTCGCTTAATAGGATTGGAGTTTTGGTTTCGTGATGTTCACTGTATTGATAAGGGGAAGGGAGGGAAATTTTGGTTTTTTGTACCATCTAGTTACAGATTAACTAGTGTTCTAACTGTGGGGATTTATTTTATAAAGTGCCCTATGGTATGGTCCTTATAAAGTAAATTGCCCATATTTAAAAGTCCAGACTTTTTATGTCGGCACATTACCATATATTCAAAAAACCGACTTCTCGACACATTAGCATATATTTAACAGACTGGCTTCTATATCGACACATAGTCATTTACTCAAAAGATCGACTTTTACCACATTATCATATATTCACAAGATCAGCTTCTACGTCGGTAGATCGTCATATACTACATCGCCACATCAGCGTACATTCAAGAGATTGGGTTTACATCGCCACATCAGCGTACATTCAAGAGATTGGGTTTTACATCGCCAAATCATCATATATTCAAGAGCTCAACTTCTACATCAGCACATCCTCATACATTCTAGAGATCAACCTCCATAATGGCGCATCATAAACAGGATAATGTGTTGTGTTATATTTGCATAAACTAGTAAAATAATATAAAAACTAATGTAGAATTAAGATAAAAGTAAATAAATAAATAACTTTACTTGCAGGGGCGGAGCCAGGATTTTTTGTTAGGGGGGCTAAGGGGGTTCGGGGGCAACGCCTCTGAAAAAAATTATTTTACAGTATTTGCCCGATAAGTCTACATATTATGCAAAAATTGTTAGATAGATCCTTATAATGCTAAAATGCACTATAAATCCCTATATTGTGTAAAGATTGCAATATAAGTCTGAATATTATTTTTTTAAATTAATCATTCGAAAAAATTCTTTTTTTTATTCAAAATAACATACATTTTGTTGTAAAAAAACAAAAAATCCTATAAATAAAATCATTTAAAATCTAATAAAATAAATTTTAAAATTCAGGGGGCCCAAATGAATTTTTTTAAAATATTTAAGAGTTAATTACAAAAAAATCTATGAAAAAAAATTAAAACGAACCAAGAAATTGAATATTTAATGGTATTTACGTTCCGATTTCGTTAATAAATTTTATTATTTGATAGAATTAATCTCTAAATTTTATGTTAGGGAGGGCTAATTTTATGCTATAATTTTTTTTATTTATGTTTTTATCTATTTTAAAAAAAAAAAAATAGGTTAAATTATAGTGGGTTGGGTAAGTTGGGGTGGGCTGCAGCCCACCTCAGCCCACCCCTACATCCGCCCCTGTTTACTTGTCGAGACTCGGATTTGATCTGATATCTTTATGGTATTTAAACCACGTACCGGTGTCTTACGTTTGTTGGCTTCAACCTCCAAAATACAACGACAAAACTATTCAAAAGAAACTAACACATGAATTCTTAAAAATTTTAACGAACTTAATAATAATGCTTCTTTCTATCTCTCTCATATAATTTTAATGCTTAATGCTTTGGAAAAAAATTGAATGAATAAATTTTTTGAGCTGACCAACTATTTATAGAAGATGAAAAGATGGTTTGGCAAAGAGTTGTGATGTTTTATTTGAAGATACATTATATTAAACGACATAACATTTACTAAAAAAGATCAAAGTATGGGCTGGTTCAGATGGTTTGAAACTCTAGCCCAAAAGCCCACCAATTTAGAGCTCCAGGTTTGAACCCCCAACCCAACAGACCTTTTTTTTCTTGCTTGCTTTGCTTCATAACCTAAGGAAATAAAATAAATAACATATATTATTATTTTTTCTTTTAATTTCTTCAATGTCTATGACTCAATTTCTCATTCAATTTCAAATTAATGATTTTAAACATATGAATATATTACGTTAATCTTTACAACTAGAATAAATGTCTCAGTATTCGAATCATTTCTTTAAATTGAGTCACTGATTATCATCATAAACATGGTCATCACTTGGGTAAAATCTCGTTTGACCAACAATCTCTACATGAATGGAAATTGACTAACCACCTTAAAGAATTATGCAAAAGAATGCTAAAAACGAGAGAGAGAGAGAGAGAGAGAGAGAGAGAGAGAGAGAGAGAGAGAGAGAGAGAGAGAGAGAGAGAGAGAATGAAGCGTAGAAGAATATTACATCGACAAAGGTATCCTTTGGCCTTGAACCTTCTATAGTAAGAGCTATTGAATTTACTTGCTAACTAGTGAACGTGATGTCTTGAACTATTCAGTGTAAACCAAGACAATAGAACTTACATAGTATACTTTCAAACATTATTTGGTTCTCACGGTTGTGTCCATTTACGGCCCTGGACAACTCCTGGTATTTCATGCATGACTGTCGGAGAATTTCGCCTTTAAAATTCTCGTAGGGCGGCCCTACCCATGTTATTCATATAGGTGGTCTCTTGTCGAGAGTATTCTTCATTACTCTATCTTATGTTATCGAAGATACAAGATCCATTAAAAGTGTAACTTATCCTTCACTTTTACAAGTAGCCTGTTTAATTTTGTCCTAGGAATAGTTTAGAGAGGTCTCCCCACAGTGCGTCGAACCAAGTTTCAGTTTCATGATTCAATTTTCTCTTTGAACCTAGATTGTGGGATCTCCAATCTGCTAGGTAGGGTTCCTATCATGGCAACTCAGCTTTCGTAGGCTTAAGACCCATTCCCCTTGACAACAGTCACACGTCCTCTCTTTGTAGACCTTTGGTTAGTAGATCTGCTATATTATCCTTTGATCGAACATAATCAATTTTGATAACTCCGTTTGAGAGCAGTTGTCTAATGGTATTGTGTCTACGACGTATGTGTCTAGACTTACCGTTATACATTTCTTTTAGTGCCCTACCAATGGCACTTTAACTATCGTAATGTATGTAGATAGCTCACACAGGATTTGGCCAATTAGGAATATCCTCTAAGAAATTTCGAAGCCACTCGGCTTCCTAAGCAGCTTTGTCTAAAACTATAAACTCATATTCCATAATGGATCTGGCTATACATGTTTGCTTAGTGGATTTTTAAGACACGACTGCTCTTCCTAACATGTAGAGAAGTCTACTTGTGGATTTAGAGTCGGTGGAGTCTGATATCTAGTTTGCATCACTATATCCTTCTAGTACAGCTGGATATCATGTGTACAACAACCCTTCGTTCATAGTGTATCTAAGATACCTTATAACTCTTATAATAGAAATCCAGTGGTTCTTCACCAGATTATGTGTAAACCTACTTAGCTTGCTTACTGCATGTGTTATATCTGCCCTAGTGCAGTTTGTTAGGTACATGAGACTCCCAATAATTCGATAGTACTCCAACTGGTTGATCGTAGCACCAGTGTTCTTAGCAAGATGTAAATTTACATCAACAGGTGTCTTGGCGATATTTGTGTCGCCATTACTAAATTTGTTTAATCCTTTCTCAATATAGTGTGACTGAGATAGTATAGTACTCTAGATGTTCGGAGAATCTTGCTACTTAAAATAACATCCGCAAGGTCTAGATCTTTCATGCAAACTTACTTGAAAGCATCCTTTTGGTGAATGTAATCACATCATAGTTACTTCCAATGATTAACATATCATCCACATATAAACAGACAATGACATATCCTGTCTCATTTCATTTTACATACACACATTTGTCACATTCATTGATCTTGAAATCATTTGAGATCATGAATATAATCAAATTTGTCATGCCATCACTTCAATGCCTGTTTTAAACCATAAAAATATTTAACAAGCTTACATACTTGCTTCTCCTTATCTAGATCTACGTAACCCTCGGGTTGTTCCATATATATCTCTTCATTTAGTTCTCCATTTAGGAAGGCTGTTTTTACATCCATTTGATGTATGTAGAGCTTGTATATTGAAGCTATAGCGATTAACATTCGAATGGATGATATTCTCGTGACTAGAGAATAAGTATCAAAATAGTCAAGTCCTTCTTTTTTACTATAACCTTTTACAACAAGGCGAGCCTTGTATTTTTAAATAGACCCATCAGTCTTTATTCTTCTTGAATATCCAGTTGTATTCAAGTGGTTTATTCCTAGGAGGGAGATCCACTAGTTCCCCTGTATGGTTTTGCATAATGGAATCTATCTCACTATTTACCGCTTCTTTCCAGTATACGGCGTCAGGGTTTGACATAGCCTCTTTTAACGTTCGTGGTTCGTCATCTAGCATGTAAGATAGAAAGTCAGGACCAAAAGATGTAGAGGTTCTCACATGCTTACTTCTTTTTGGTTCACCTTCATTTGGAAATGATTCTTGATCTTTATTTTCAGTTGGCAATGATTCTTGATTTTGTTCTTCTTGAATTGCATCATGTTTTCCTTTTAAGGAACCAGATTCAGGTGCGGTCTAGTACAGAAAGGTTGTTTCAAATAAATGTTCATTTCTTGATTCAATCACCGTATTGACGTGAATGCCAACATGACAAGATTTTTGTACCAAAAATCTATATGCAGCACTATTGTGAGCATATCCAATAAAGACGCAATCGATGGCCTTTGGTCCTATTTTGACCATTTTAGGAGTAGGAATTGCTACCTTTTCCAAGCATTCCCACACTTTTAAGTATTTGAAGGAAGGTGGTTTTCCTTTCCATAATTCGTAAGGAGTTTTGTCTACCTTCTTGTGTAGTACCTTGTTGAGGATGCGATTTGCGGTGAGCAAAGTCTCTCCCTACAATTTTTGTGGTAACCATGAGTTAATCAGCAAGATATTCATCATTTCCTTCAACATGCGGTTCTTGCGTTTAGAAATCCCTTTTTGTTGAGGCGAGTAGGGGGCGTGGTTTGATGGATGATTCCATGTTCAGCACAAAACTTCTCAAAAGGAGACACGTATTATCCTCCCCTATCTATTCTAAGATTATTAATCTTTTTATTTAGTTGATTTATTGCATAAATGCTTCTAAGCCCTCATCCTTACTTCGAAGCAAGTATATTTGACAATACATTGTGCAATCGTTAATGAAAGTTATGAAATACTTTTTCCCACTTCTAGTTTGCACAAATTCTAAGTCACATATGTCATTGTGAATTAACTCTAAAGGTACTGAAATCCTTTCTATAGATTTAAACGAGGTTTTGGTTTATTTTGACTCAACGCATACTTCACATTTCTTTTAAGAATTGAAATTCACATTAGGTAATAACCCAACATTTGCTAACTTATTTATTGAAACGAAATTAACATGTCCTAATTGATCATGCATAAATTAGGTAAGTCAAGCATATAAACACAATCAGAATTTACATTCATTTCTTTACCGGTTACAATTTTTGTAGGTACTACGGTCATTACATTCATCTTAAACAGACTGTCATAAAGGTACCCTTTTCCTACATACATTTCGTTCTTAGTTAATACAAACTTATCAGCTTCAAATACAAGTTTAAACTCAGCCTTGCTAAGCAAGGAACCGGAAACTAAGTTCTTGCTAATATTTAGAACATGGAGGACATTGTTCAAGGTCAACTCTTTCCCGGAGGTCATCTTCAGCACAATCTTTCCAGTACCTTGAACCTTTGAGGTGGCGGAATTTCCCATATACAGGATTTCTTCATTTGTAGATTTCTTGTAGGTTTTGAACACTGATCTGTCTGAGCACACATGTCGGGTTGCTCCAGTGTCTATCAACCATGTTCTTGGGTTGCTGACGTGGTTGACTTCTTAGACTGTTGTCGTAAGGTCCAAATTGTCAATACCCTCAGATATCTCAGTCACATACGACTGACCGCCCTTAACTTTCTTTTTTGGTTTCCTTGTGCCTTTTTGTTTCGACGGTCTTTTGCACGATGTCCATGCTTTCCACAGTTGTGACAATCCCCGTTGAATTTCACCTTTTTTATTTTTTCATTATTTGGCTGTCCTTGCCTCTTGTGATTGTTGTTTTGGTTGGTCCTCCCTTGTTCCACAACATTTGCCTTGGCTTCATATGATCGAGATTAGTTGCTTTTTCAGCCATTCGATTGGCTTACTCGATTCTTAACCTTACAATTAGATATTCAAGACCTATATGTTTGCGTTTGTGCTTGAGGTAGTTCTTGAAATCTTTATACAACAGGGGTAGCTTTTCCACAAGAGAACCAACTTGGAAAGGCTCTACCAGATTCATACCTTCAGCGTTCAACTCATGAAGGATCAACTGGTACTATTGTACTTGAGACATTAATGATCTTGAATCTACCATTTTGAAATCAAGGAACCTATCAATCACAAATTTCTTTGTGCTGGCATCTTCAGTATTGTATTTCTTCTCAAGAGACTCCCATAATTGCTTGGTAGTTGTCATGGTGTTATACACATTATATAAATAATTATCCAAACATTGTGGAATGTAATTCTTACATACGAAATCAACATGTTGCCAAGTATCTACTGCGTTGTCTGTCTCACTATTTGGATTGGATCACATTTCCGGCCGATCTTCTTTCAGAAATTTTGTCAAGCTTAGAATGGTCAGGTTGAACAACATCTTTTGCTGCCACCTCTTAAAGTCAAAACCATTGAACTTTTTTGTCCCATCGGATGGTCCAGTGGGCGTTGATGCGGGTACACGAACTTTTGTTCTTGAGTTATCACCCGTCTCAAGTCGCTTTTCACTTTGTCCAATATTTTTCTCCATATTTTTATATAGAGCATAAACTGACGTTAGTAAGTGAGTAATTTTCTAGTATGTATACACAAGCCTAGAAATCAGAATAGGAGAAAAGAAATAAAATGTAACAATCATGTTCTGTATACATAGAGCCAGATCTTATTGTAAACGTAAAATTTATAAAACAAAAAGAAAACATTTTCTGGTTTATACAACGTGAATCATAAATACCTTAAATTGTTATGTTATATTTGTATAAACCAATAAAACAATATAAAAACTAATGCAAAATTAAGATAAAAGTAAATAAATAAAAACTTTACTTGTCGAGACTCGAATTGGATCCATGTCTTTAAGGTATTTAGGCCACGTACCGGTGTCTTACGTTTGTTGGCTTCAACCTCCAGGATACAACGACAAAACTATTCAAAAGAAACTAACACACGAATTCTTAAGAATTTCAACGAACTTAATATGATGCTTCTTTCTATCTCTCTCTCTCTCTCTTATAATTTTAATGCTTAATACTTTGGAAAAGTTTTGAATGAATAAAATGTTTGAGTTGGTCAACTGTTTATAGAAGATGTAAAGGTGGTTTGGCAAAGAGTTGTGATGTTTCATTTGAAGATACATTATATTAAAAAACACAACTATTACTAAAGAAGATCAAAGCATGCGCTGGTCCAGATGGTTTGAATCTTTGGCCCAAAATCCCACTAGCCTGGAGGTCTAGGGTCAAACCCCCAACCTAGCAGTCCTTTTTTTTCTTGCTTGCTTTGATTCATAACCAAATAAAATAAATAACATATATTATTATTATTTATTTATTCCTTTTAATTTCTTCAAATTCTATGACTCAATTTCTCATTTAATTTCAAATGATTTTAACCAGATAAATATATTACATTAATCTTTACAACTAGAATAAACGTTTCAATATTCGAACCATTTCTTTAATTGACTCACTGACTATTATCGTAATCATGGTCATCACTTGGGTAAAATCTCATTTGACCAACAAATTGAATGCTTGATCATATCAGCAACAAAACAACATCTATCATGCGAACTCAAGGAGTTATTCATAAGTTATAATGAGTGTCGAGAATAATATTTAAGAGTGTGTCCAAAATAAAGTACAAATAACGGATAAGAATAATAGGTTGTCACATGATAGTAAAAATAAGAAGCGTTGTCACCCTCGGAAGACGAAGTAACTATCGTTATAGCGCCAAAAAAGGAAAATCAATAAAACCCCCCACAATGGTGTTACATGACTTTAGTATCTATAAACACCTCAAGTACACCGCTAAAAATATAACTCTGACACCCTCACTACTAATCATAAATACAGTTCAAAACCTCCATATGGCTTTCCGGTCATAAGAATATCCTCGGTCATAATACTGCTTTGAGCATCGGAGTGCTATCATGAGAAAAACTCCATGTAGTCCTGACTTAGTGTTTGGTTTCTCTATCATCATACATACATAGAGATAAGCATCGACCACCTATTGAAGATATTTCAGGTAATCCTACTTTTAATTTCAATATTTTTGAACATATCCAAATCTCCTTCTCTATCTACCCCGCTCCGATAACTCTGCATGTGATTCAATTGGTGGATTTTTCATGATCTATTAGAGTGTACAAATAAGGTTTAGTATAGAAAAAAAGTTTAGCATACAGAAGTAGGCTATACAAATGAAATATGTAAAGTAAAACAAGTTTAATATACATGTTTATCAATTATAATACAAAAATAAACTTATAGGTGTAGTACAAGAGAATTACAAGTATAGTAAAAGAGAAAGTTTAGTATTTGTTACAACAAACTGGAAAAGTTATAATGATTCGTAATTGCTCCTAAGATGCAAATAAACAACTATGATACATTATATAGTACTAAGCCAAAAGGTATGGAAGTAGATGTGGGAGTTGAAGAATAAAGATATGTTCCTCTCAACCATGTCCATAAAGTTGTATCAAAAAAGGATTACACCCCCCCCCCCCCCCTCCGACATGAACACACGCCATATCATACTTAAACACATATTTATATTTGTACTAAATATATTTTCTCACCAAACCACCAAAACCATATATATCATCATAGATCAAAATTAAATTATCTAAACAATTTAATCAATCATATCAAGTCATCGAGACCATACTATAAAGATAAGAGACATTTCATCTTGATAATTATTTGCGTCATAGATTAATTCATGCACATTACTTAAATCTCAATATATTCTTTGCATCATTTAAGGAAGAAGGAATAATAGGCATGTACCACGTGACATCACCGTTTGTAAATCGAACTTAATCGAATGGAACAGATAGTTAGCCAAACAATTTAAGACATGTTAGATTACACTATTGATACCTTCATTCGCAAACATTGGTGGTCCTTTGTGTGTTCTAAAATAAATGCAATAAGGAAAAGAGAACCACAACCGCAAGTGTACGGTTGTCCCAAGTAATATAAGTGATAAAACAGATTCGTTCTCAGGGACGGAATGGTTGACTCTAATGCTTATCAGATAGTGGTTAAATATTGCACGTGAAAACAAGTAAGTGATTTTAAGATTTGTTTGTTTGGTTTTCTAATGGTAAGACAATAAAGTAAAATACTAAATTAATGCAAGTAGATAACTAGACGCAAGAAAAATAAAGTGTTTACGCGAGATGAGAAGGCAGTACTTGAGAGACGCAAGGATTTCACCTAATTATCATTCATTTCATGCATTGTTTAAGGGACAAACTGGTAAATTTATATTGGTCGGGACTCAGAATTCTCCTTACCCCCATCAGGGTGGACTAAGGAGTAACTCTCAAGTGCTACAAACCCCGTCAGGGTGATTATAGTCCACTCTCAAGTGATTAAGTCTAAATTACCCAATATGACATAGGTTTAATTAAGCTCGTCAGAGTCAAATAATTTATAACCTATATTCGTTAATTAGTTCTGTACCCAGACCCCCCGTCTAGGTGATTCAATCGCTACTAATTGGAATAGTCTAGATACTAAGTCCTATTATCAATTGATCAGGTCAATAATAATAATTAAAATACAAATCAAAGAAAAATATAATTTACCCAATTTGATTTAAATAATAATTATCCCAAATTCAAACATATGAAACGAAATCAAATTGGGATTAACCCATTATGCGTTCTCAAGCACTTAATTAAATTAGCTCATACTAATGCGGAATACTAAATTAAAAGAAATAAAATTGTTCATATTGTTTTACAGAAAGAAATAAAAGAAAAAAAACCTAATTGCGGAATTAGATTAGCTGTGATTTGGAGATATAGACCGTCTCCAGCTCTCTAGCTTTTATGCTTCCTTGCCTTGACTTCTCTCTGATGTTTTCTTTTGTAAAAAGTGAATTGTATCAAAAATAGAAGTCAAAACCCTTATTTATACTTAGAAATCCGTACTTGGACCTTAGGTTAAAGATTAAATGAAATAATAAAGGCCCAAGTCCATTATCTTAGCCCAAAATCCCGTAACTGCTGCACCACCTCCACTAAGACAGCTCTAACCAACTCGTTTCAACTCGGATTGACCTCATTATAGTTGCTAAAGTTACGAAACTCAATGGGACACGTTTTCTCTTCACAAGTCAGCGGCTAAATCTACTCGTAGGTGGCTCGAAATCAGCAATCTTTGGCAACTTTTCAGATTTGTAGCTCTAAAAAATATCAATTCTTTCGGGATTTGTCTTCATACTTTGACTCCATATCACGATCTTTGACTTTATTCTCGGATTCCTCTCCTAGCTAATATTCAAAACCTACAAACTTTTAACTAAAATACCCAATATTACGCGCAAAAGTTTAATAAATTAAAAATGCTAGAAATAAAAGAGGAAATTCGGATTATTGCATATTTAGTCCAAAAGTCTATCAAAATAAAAGAATAAACACCAAAAATGATATCTCCCAAGGGCATAAAATTAGAACATTTAGGGAGACATCATACATCATCATGGTTTACCCATACCATTTGAATAGCAACCACAAATCATCAGTTCCACAACATATCATCGTGGTTTTTTATAAAGAAATAGATTGTTCTTTCGAGATGGTGTGAGTGCCTAAGGAATTAAGAATTCTAATTTATCAATTGTGACAAAATGAATATAGATGATCAACTTTAGAAACATGCAAAACTAGACAAATATTTTTAAAAACTGAATTTGAACGATGTTTAATAATTCCAAAGAACAAATTCGCAATATATATCATTATACATAAAAAGAAATATAATAACATTTCCTTCCACGCAAACACAAATATTTAACATCATACTTAACATGAAAAATAGAGACGTGTGTTTAAAATACACAAGTTCAAGCCATATTCAATATTATCAAGGACAAAATGATCTTTTTACATCAATTTACTCGAAGAAAACATAGTAACAAAAATTTTCCAAAAAAAATATATATTTCTATATTTTACATGCAAAATTGAATATATATGTTATACCCCCATATATATATGTCATGCTTAATAAATTCAAGGACCAAATAAGCAATTTATTTTAATTTACACAAAAGAAACTTAATAACACTTGTTTTTCACACACATACACACACACACAAATATATATATATATATATATATATGTGTGTGTGTGTGTGTGTGTGTGTGTGTGTGTGTGGAAATATCGAAGAAAATAGAAGACATTTAAGGTCTTTGGCCCTTCTCTCACTCTTAAGAGACGGAAGGAATTCTAATGGAGGAGTTTGAAATTCTAAGGGTGTGTAGACCTTAGGTGATGGACTAAGCCTACGAAAGACAAATTATCCTAAAACTACTATTTGTACTCTCTCTCTCTCTCTCTCTCTCTCTCTCTCTCTCTCTCTCTCTCTCTCTCTCTCTCTCTCTCTCTCTCTCTCTCTCTCTCTCTCTCCCTCTCTCTCTCTCTCTCTACCCCTTTACTTTTTTGCATACCATATGGTTTTTCTATCGCCTCTATGATTTATTTCATTCTATATGAATAGACTCTTGCATGCTTAGTACTTGTTGAATTTTTTCCTCCGATCTTTGGCTAGTATGCTTTCATTGAGTATATACACTAAAATTTTGATTAAGTGTTTCACTCAAGTATCACAACTCTTGTGTACCTCTAGCCATTCTATCTAAAATCTTTAAAGATTTTATATTTAAATAGAATCGAGATAACTAATTTGCATTAGATGATTTAATTATACATTGGTTTTATACACCCCCTTCCTAAGACTATTTATTTGGTTTCAACTAGGATGGATGAGCACTACGGTCTAATTTTTTTTATATTGTCAGCACTCATGCCTCATATCTTTCTTTGTACATTTTCACTTCGTTACTAAACTATTATATGTCTTTATAAGATATGTGACAAAGATAATCATACATTAATGTCCAAAAAGAAAAAAGAAAAAAAGAAAATAGATAATCGTACATTGGTATCATATGCATATATATATATATATATATATATATATATATATATATATATATATATATATATATATATATATATATATATCATATTAAACTTTACATTTTCTAATTGTGTATCTCACTTTAGAAACTTTTGTCTTATCTTATACAAAATTATGTTCTTTTATAACTTATTCTCATTCCATAACCTTATCTTTAGATCAAGGAAAATATTTCGTGAAATTATTGTTAGAATATTTTTATAATTATTTGTTGCTTGTTCTTTTACAACTTAACTAAGATTCCATAACATTTTTATAGATCAAGGAATATATTTTGTGAAGAATATTGTTAGAAAATAAATTTACAAAGCTTCCATCGCCAAAACTTGTACCTAAGATGGATCTCTAAATATTTCTCGTCATGCTTTTTAGATGACAAATATATACTCTAGATAGAACTACTAATTTCCAATTAGAGGATATTAAAGAAAAAACAACAAACAAAAATAAAAAGGACATATTATATTTTTTATATATGATTGTTTGTATTAATAAATAAACTATCAATGACATTAGTTAAGAAAAAATATTAAGACAATCAATTGAATATAGTAAAAGATGAAAGTTAAAAACAAACATTATAAGATTGGGTGACTATTGAAATAAATTATCTTATGAAGGAACCAATTTTAATTGTAATAATTCAAAAGGACTTAAAATAAATAAGATATCTACTATAAAAATATCAATAATAATCATCACATAATAATTTCAACCCTAATCTCGATCAACACGTCACTTCTTTTCTCTCTACCTTCCCAACAATCTTCTATATACCTTCATAAGAATATAAAAATTATGTGGAAGGACATCATTCACCACTACCATCCATTACTCATGCAGTCACACCTTCACTCGTTTCATATATTGTCTCAGCCTCACATACACCAACTCTACAATCACTCTTTATAAGTCTTCAACCACATACATCGTAGTCACTATCTATGAAACAAATACTTACCCATTTACATACCACTTCCAAAAAAAATAATACACCTCCAGAAACCCAGACTTAAGGTACAAATTTAGACGTTTTCACTTCAAACCTTAAAAGGCACAAGAAATTGAATTTTTATTGTTTTAAAATTAAATAATATGCATACATTTTTAAATTGTCGGTATTTTAAATAATTGTAAGAATGCGGAAGCATTTGGTGTAAGAAATGTGTTTTTTCTTACTTATACATGTGCAAACTGTTGGTATTTTAAATAATTGTAATAGTATAATTAGACCAATAGCTCCCGAACAAAGCCAATGTATATAAGGCTAGGTATTTTGATGGATGATACTATAAAATGTGCTAAAAAATATGGACATTAATTTCCTCTTTAATGAGTTTTTTTGTTGCGAAAACTATATTGTCTCCATCTATCTCTTTCCCTTCATGAATTAATTTCATTTTTGTCTTCCAAATATTCCATAAATTTATCATTAAATAGTCTCTAATAATATTTGTATTACATCCTCCTTTTGTATAATTTTCTATTATTTTTAGTATCCATTCATCCATTGGTGTATTATTTTCTTCATTTATTCTTAATTGTACAGAGGTTCTTGTCCAAATTTCTCTGCATACTTTACATTGCCTTAGAAGATGTTCCACTGTGTCTGTAGTATTGCAGCCCCATATGCATTTATTTGTATCTGAGCACTTCCTCTTATACAGTTATTTTTTATGGGTATTGCATTGTTTCATAATTTCCAAATGAAGATCTTTATTTTTTTTGGTATATTAGATGACCATACTATGTTCCAGATGTCTGAATTATAAATATTCCTCTCTTCTGCCTTCTGTGGTGCATTATTAACCTATTTCTCTACCAACTTTTTGTATCTTGATTTTGTATAATATATAATATCCTTGGTATAAGGCCATATGAAGGTATCTTCATTAGTAATATCTATAATTCAAATTCTAGTAATAGAAGATATGGTAGGTGCTGGAAAGATTTTGGTTATAACTTCAAGGTTCCAGATATCGGTATTAGGATATAGTAGTTGACTTACCTTTTGTAAGTTGCATTATTTTGGTTTTTCTAGTTTCCATTGTGTATCAATCCATCTATCATTCCATATGTTTATGTTTTCTCCGTTCCCCATAAGGTATAAACCATGTCCATTTATAAAGTCCTGAGCTTCTATTAATCTAGCCCAACTCCACGTTAGAATTTGACTTAGTTTGACTTTCATTTACTGTTCTTTGTTTAAATAAATCCCTTTAAGGAGCCTTGCTGCTAGATTATTTAGATTTTGTTTAATTCTCCAAGCCTGTGCTGCAAGGTGAGCCATGTTCATTTTCTTGAAGTCTTTAAAACCTAAACCTCCAATGATCTTCCTCATTGCCACCTATTCCCATGTTATCCACTGAATCCTATTTCTTTCTCCTAAGTTCCACCAAAAATTAGAAATAGTTGAAACAATCTTTTTACAAAAAGAGATTGGGAAAGAGAATATTGACATATAATAATTCAGAATGGCCTTTACAAAAAGTATTTTTGATGTTTTATACTGACCGGACAACTCATAATCGCGTGCCGACTTACTAGTTTTTAAAATAAAATAAAACTTGTGCTACTATTACATATACTTTTTTACAGTAAGTTATAGTTAAAAAAACTCAATAATGTAACCTTAAAGTCTCCGTTGTAAACCAGTTAGGTTAGCTCAACTAGGCAGGACCTAGTTTTTACGTGCCTCGGGGTATGCTTGGGGAGGGTGGGTATATCCTCTATGGGATTAGTTGGGTGTGCGAAAGTTAGCCTGGAACCCACGTATCGAAAAAAGTCTATTTTGTATCTATATATAGAGTTTTTTTGTCAAGAGAATATAATTAAGTACTATAGTGTTTACTACAATTTACAAGAAAATAAGAGAGATAATAAGCGAGAAATCATTCCAACCCTATAGATCCAAATTTTTCGGGGTGCATTTGGCCAGTGCGTCTGGTGTACCATTAAACTTTCGGTCGTTGTGAGCCACTTTACACAGAGGGAAATGACCTAACTACTTTCCAAGTTTGACAAGGGTTGGTTTGAGACTCCAATGGGGACAAGTCATTTTGGTGATACCTTGAATAAGTTCAAGGTTTTTTAGAGTAGAATGAACAACTCTGAAGATTGGGACCATCAACTGATCTCGTAGAAAGAAGGGGAGGGCCCATGCTTCCCCATAGATAGAATTTCTAACAAAACAACGTCTATTAATTTTGTGTGCGATAATGCCTTCTTCATTAACGCCGATCGAAACCTTCGCTGAGGGTTCCATTCCTTAACAAAAGACGCATCACAAAGCCGAATCATATCAGCAGTATCGTTTAAAATTGAGTAATCCAAAGCATTCTCTATTGCTCTAGCTATAAGATTCTGATCGGTGTGGGGGTATTCCGGCTACCAAACAATCTTGATATTAGATATATAGTATTACGTGAAATATCAATGGTCGACCATTTTTGTTTTCTATAAAACCTTTCATCTTTTCCTTCCAAATATTCCAAGTTGTTAAAATATAAGGATAATTCTATTTTTAGGCCTAAAATTCCAACTTTCTTCTAATTATAGGCCAACGAAATATCTCTTCCTTTTTTAAGCCTTTTGACTTTATATCCCTTTAATAGAAAACTAATTTAATCGAATAAATTACTTTATTTTAATCAAACCAAAATAAAATAACGATGTCTTCTCTTCCCAGTCTCACGCCACCACCATCTCCATCCTTACGCCACCACCATCTCAGCCTCACGTCACCATCTCCTCCGCCTCACCTGCAACAATAACCAACACACAACCAACAAATCAGATTTCCACACCCAAGAGAGAAACATGTACCAGATATCCACCACCACTACCACCGGCGGGAATATTTGAGTAGGGCATCACCACTTTTCTCCTCCACACGGTGCTAACCACATCACCACCGCCATCTACCTCTCTTAACGCTCCCTTCATTTGCTCTCTTCGATCTCTTAAGGGTTGAAAATTAAAATCAGACCCACTCAACCAATAATATCTGAACCAGAACCAATCAAATAACCACTTGAAGAATCTGCGACTTCCGCGCTGCTTTTGCTCATATTAGGAATCCCTGCTGAAAGTAACAAAACTTAAGAAGTGCAAAAGAGACCATGTTCGTAATAGGAAGCAAGTTCATTAATTTATTATTTTGAATATCGCTTTTCATTATAATTAAGTAGTTGAACAAGTGATTAATTCATATTTTATATATTTTGGGTTCTATTTTTTGATGTTCGTTGATTTTCATCATGACTTTCCATTTCGATCAATTATCTGCTACTATTCCTCTTATATGTGCTGAAAGTTTGTTAAATTACAATTCCATGTTGTAAATAATATAGTCAATTACACCATTGGTCCTAATTGACGCAGAATAGTCATATATATACATATATCTATATTATATATTAGAGTTTTTCCTACGGTCCAAATTTACCCACATAAGTGGTGGTCAGGATTACATCTGGCTAAACACAAGTGGTGGTCAATATTTAATCTGGCTAAACATAAGTGGTGGTTATGATTGATTCTGGCCCCCCTTATTAATTTTTTTTTGAACCTGGGTTCGATTCCTGTCAACGAAATTCACTTTTGCTTTAGTGTCTTCAGACACGGGTTTTTTTTTTAACCTGGGTTCGATTCTTGTCAACGGAATTCATTTTTGCTTTAATGTCTTCAGACACGGGTTTTACCTAGTATATATATATATATATATATATATATATATATATATATATATATATATATATATATATGTGTGTGTGTGTGTGTGTCATGTTGTCGCAAACATGTCCTTATTATACAATTATATTTCTCCTCTATACATGGTATTTTGCTATTTTTCTTGATACATGGGCATGATTTTTATATTAATTTAGGATTAAGTGTGCAATTTATATTTGTATGTGCTAATCTATTGTTGCTTTTAACAATTCTTATGGTATTGCTTTAGTATTTTTATATGATATACTCATGTTGGCATATAAATTGTTGATATTGGTGCTTCATTTGACTTATTATTGTTGATATATAATTGTTGTAGTAGAAGCACAATCTAACATCACATATATAGAGATAACGATAGTTTATTCAATTTTATAAAGAGATCAATATTTATATAGAAAGGAGAAGAAAAGGTAAATAGAAAATATTATGGAGGCGAAGAATTAGGTGACTACTTGTTGACTTTAGCAATTTGTCGGCTGAGCTTAATAACTTGTTTTTTTTTTATTTCTACCATTTTTTTTCTCATTCATTTGTTTGATTATTTGAATACAGAGAGACGCATGTGTAGTTTTTTAACATAATTTTTCCAAAAATGATAATCTTAATAGTTTTCATGAATATTTTTTATTCTCGGTACTGATTTTCCAAGTTACATACCCATTGGATGTCCTTAAATTGAGATTAGTTGTTGAACTTGGATATAAACATTATTGAGACCAATTATTGTCTTTCTTAATATATATTTGTAACAATATTGTACAGAAGAAAATGTGTGCTTCAAGGAAATATTGGTTAGATTATTTATCCTTCTTCCTTATCCATGGCTAATTTTTTATGACATCTTTATTTCTTTACCGACTTGTTGCGAGGGAGGCAACTACCCTTTTAAAACTCAATCTCCCTACTACCTCATTCTTGCGCTTAAAAAAATTGAGATCAACTTTCGTCCAAAATATAATGGAAGCTCAAATCAATTATCATATGGAGATATAATTATATATCTTTCCGATTTTGATATATGTTTGATTAGTTACGGGAAAAAAATATAAATTATTATACTGTTAGCATGTACATGACAAGCCTTGAAGTGTATATAACTAGAAAAAGATGGTCGATGAGATTACTAGAAGACGCATACTCTAAGTATAATGCGGTCAAAGATGGTCGTGCAACAACTCTTAAAATACAATATTAAATGGGTGTTGTCCGATTCAGAAGATGATGATTTTAGTGATTAGTTTGTGTTTTTTGTTTAAATTCTTACTTGGTGAAATTATTACTTTTATTTTTGTTTATATTTTAGTAACTTGATATATGGTTATGATTGAATGTCCTATTAATAAGAGAATATATTTTATAATCGTAATTTTTGTATTTCTCGTGAAATTTATCTACTACCATAATATTGAAATTATGGTACAATATTATGATATTGATGCTTTCTTCGGCTTATTATTGTTGATATTCCATTGCTGAAGTAGAAGCACAATCTAATATTAATAAATATAAATATGTAACTTGAACTTCATATTTGCATATGCAGGTTGAGACCATCAAAAGTTTTGCTTTGACTGAATATGGTAATGGTGCAGATTTTTTGATGTGTCCAAAGATGATTTGACATCTATTCTGGCAGGTATATACATATCGAAGCAATCTAGTATGTAATTTTATTATTTAAACGTCTTGTCGTCCCAACTACATTAATGTAGTTGTGGAGTTGCAAAAAATTGTAAGATTACTGCAAAAAAATTATATTTATCATTTGTTGTTTTTGTTTTATTTTGTTTACTAGATTATGAAGATGTCGTTATACCAGCACATAGAGGTAAACCAAATGTCGAGCAACCCAACGAAGATACCGTTATATACCAAATGTTGATCAACCACCCAAAGATGAATTTAGAGTAATTTGTGTATCATTTGCTTTTTATTTCAATTTTCAGACTTGAGTTGAATTTTTTAAGTGATTTTAAGACTATTTGTTTTCGATGATGTAAAGACTTATATTTCAATATTCCAATGGTATTTGAATCTTTTTATACACATGATGTTAATTATTAATTTAGTTATACAACTAAAACATTGATCTTTCACAGATTATGTTAAACAACAACACACAAAACTTGTCGACCCTGTCGACAATGTACACACACTATCTAAACTTAAAATATATTTATTGTATAATCAACGAGTAAATAATAGCATAGTTCAACAATCAAAATTAATCACTATAGCTGCACTTACTCAAGTTTTTTATACAAAAAACAAGAAAAACAAAAAAACTAATTCAAAGAATAAACTAGTGGCAGGAAGATTGTTATGCAGCTCGACCGATTTGGTGCATAGGTGCATGGCCTCAAAACCGTAGTTTACAAGCAAGTCCAAAATACGAAATGTCTTGTACTTTCCAAAATTAAACAAAACTATAATTGTACGTGTAGACTCCATTTGAGATGTTTAAAAGTAGAATTAGTATCTTTACAAACAAAGAAAAGTAAGGCCAAGGAACCTATAAACTAACAAGAAGTGTAAACTGTTACAACAGTCTGCAACTACATTTTTGTAGTTGTTCAACAACATTTTTGTAGTAGTACAACTACAAAAAATGTAGTTGCACATTTTAGTAGTTTTAGACTGTTGTAAGTAATTAATGTAAAAAATACGTTTGAATGTTAAGAACTGCAATTTAACCAACAATACTGCATATAACAACCTTATTTGCAATATCTAAACATGTATGAACATCACATGTAAGTTATTTGAATGTTCATGAATTCAAATCACATATACACAACATTACTAAGAAAAACTAACACTAAGGTGTCGTTTGTTTTTTTAAGTAATAAGTGCTGAATGCTAAATGAACAGATGAACAGAACTTATTCTGTTAAGAGGCCGTGTCTGAATGATTCAGACTTAGGCCCTTTTTGTTTGCACTTAATAGGCCCTGAATGGCCCATTTCACTTATTCAGTCAGATCACTTATAATTAAGATTGTTTTTTTTTTACAAATCAGATCTTAAGAGATCATATTTGATCTGATTCTGTCAGACTTTGTTACAAGTCTGAACGAAGTCTGAGAAGTAAATGCTAAAAAAATGGGATAAACGTTATAAATATTTCTAGGTTATCAGTATCTTCTCAACCAAAATTTCTTATCACGGAAATTTCTTTCAACATCCCGCCGTCTTCAAGTCATCAATCAAAAAGTCTGATAAGGTAAGTTCTTTGATTTTTCAATTTACTATTTTCATTCTAAAAAGAAAATTAGAGTATAATTTGGTTTATTATTCTTGAAACGCTATTGATAGATTTGGTTTTATAATCTGAACTTTGCTGTGCTTTTGTTAATTTCTACGTTTCAGAATGTATGATTCAGAATGTATGATTCAGAATAAAACAAATTATAAAAATTACAGTAAGGTTTTTTTTAGAAAGATTATAGTAATGATTTCTAATTAAGTAATAAAATTGATAATAGGAAGGTTTTTGATTGGATTTGTTTCTTGTATGGAATGATATATACATGATTCCTTTCTTGTATTAACATGTGTTTTCTTGGTCTTTTTAACCTATCGATAATAAATGATTATTTTATATTTTAGTTACTTAAAAGAACAGATTCCATGTTATGAATTAAATTATTATACATGGTGTTTTAATCCAAATTATATATAAAAAATGTATTTCCAGTTTGAATAGCTAGTATATTTAAATCAAGAAAATATTACTATGAAAGGTAAATCCAATAGTTGTGAGTTAATCCCCTAGACTGAGCCTTGTTCGGATCCTGCATACTTAAAGAGTTAAGAGTATTGAGTCAAATTACACTTGTTCCTTTTCTTTTATTTAACCATAAGAACTTTATAAACAGAAAAAATTAAGTTGATGTAAAGTTACTAGTTACTTCGTTTTCTTATATGTGGCTCTTCGAAACCTATCTGTGTTAAAAAATTAGAGTCAAATTACATTTGTTCTTATTTTTTGTTTAACTATAGAACTTTATCTATGCATTAACTATGCATGACAGGAACAAAATCTCATTTAGAAAAAGTAATTGTGATGCCAAATTTTGATCAGTATCCAATAAAAAAAAGCTACAAACTGTACATTAATTATGCAACTTTTATTTTCAAACCACATGTGCATCAAAATGTTGTCCACATGTATTTATTTTATCATACATATTCTCTTAGTAAAGTTAATCGACAAAATAGTCTTCTACTCTACCGATTTAGGGTACTAATGATATTACTCTCTCATCCATCATCAATTGGTGGATTGTATAATAGTGAAGCAAAAGAGAAAAGTATATATTCTGTTTCGTATTTTAATCATTATTAAAACTTGTGATTGTTTGTAGAATGGTCAAATGGTATCCATAATTTATCAGTACATTTATTGTATTTAAATTTTTATGTATAGTAAATATATTGGGTGGAAGAGGGGAAAGGGTCTCGGCATGAACCCTCTTTTTTTGGTTAATTGAATTATAGGTTCTATTTTATTTTTTAAAGCGCCATCAAAACCTTTATATATATTATTTTTATGAGATTTATGGGAAGTTGGTGAAACATCTTCATATTTCTTTCTTTTTTTGTTTTATTTAATTAAGATGGAGGAATCTTATGACCGTAAGCGAGTGAAATGGAATGACAATGCTACCAAATGTCTTTTAGAAGCATTTTTACTAGAGGTTTCAACATATGGTAGAAAAGGAAGTAGTCTTCATGCAGATTCATGGGTTAGGGTGAAGAAGGTGTTGAAAGATACCTTAAACTTTGACGTTTCACAAAAACAAATGAAGAATGGGTATGATTACTTGAAGGGAAAGTTTAGCGCTTGGTTGTACCTAACTAAAAAGTTTGGAAACTATTATAACCCCGCAACAAACACTTTTATTTGACTGATGAGGAGTGGAAAGAATTCATTAAGGTGTGGGTTAATGTCATTTTTTTAAAAATTATAACCATTATATTTTACACACTTTTACAATTTTCTCTCCCTCATATACATAATTTTTTGTTTTCTTTTATCTTTTTTGATATAGGGCCACCCAAATGGGAAGAGTTTGAGAACGTCTCCACTTCCTTTTCCCGATCTATGTATGTCTCTTTTTGACGGAGTAGCTGCTACTGGTGACCTTCAATGGGCCCCAAGTTTTAGGACTCCAATGCCTCGTTCTTCATCTTCCTCATTTACTTCTCCAATCAATGAAATTTTTGAAACTGAAGATATATCAATTAGTAGTCGAGATGATGGGTATCAAAATCCCTTTACTCCTGGTTCTGCTTTTGCTTCTGCTTCTCAATCTTAGTCTATGCCCCAAGCTCCTAATTTTGTTTCCAATGAAGAGGTACCTAAAAAGAAGGCCAAAGGTTCAAAGAAGATGTCAGAATTAGATGAACAAATGTCTGACACACTCAAATTCCTCAAAAAGAACAACGATGGACCTTCATACGAGGAGTGTGCCGAGAAGTTGGATATACTTGGGTTGGATAAGATGGATGCTTTATACTTTGCTGTTTTAGGTATATTTTGTAAGGCTCTGAACTATCGAAAGAGTTGGATGTCACTACCAGAGGATGTTTAAGTGATAAAAGGTTGGATTGCTACGACGGGGAAAAAGTTAGGATTTTATGAATAAACTCTACTCTTATTTAGGATATTTCCTTTTTTTAGTGATTATTGACTAGTTTCTTTTTGTTAAGCATTGACTTTATTCTGGATTTCGTAGTATTGTCAACTTTGTGTTTGTTTTGTAATGTTCACATTATGGTATTTGTTTAATGAAAATAAAGTTGGGATATTAAATTAATTTTGTTTTTATTTTCGGTTAGAATCTAATGAATTTCTTAGTGTTATTTTGTTTACATATTTCTTCCTTGATTATTAACTGTATACTTATTTACAAACTCTCTGTCAGGTTGAAAATGGACGCAGCCGAGCAATTTATGATCTTGATAATATCTATATGTATACGCGTCATGTTCGATCAAGATCTCAAAAGAGAAAAAGAGATAACACATCAGCCATGTCTGGACATGAATTTACTTTAGAGCTACTCACAGGCATAAGTAAACAATGCACTGAATTGTTGCACATGTCACGTGATACGTATATACAGCTATGTGTGCATTTTAGAGTAAAAGGGTGGTTAAAGAACAGTAAGCATGTATCAGTTGAAGAAAAGATGGCCATATTCTTATTGGTCATTGGTCATAATGAACGACTTGTAGTGGTGAAACGTAGGTTTCAACATTCATTGCAAACAATTCATAAGTGTTTTCATGAGGTATTGGATGCAATGATGAAGTTTTCTAGGAAGATTATAGTGCCAACATCATTCAACCCAAATCCTGAATATCCCGGAAATAATGTTAGATTACGCCGAATATTCAAGGTGCATTATTATTTTTCTTTAAGCACATATATAATTACTTGTATATATACAGATTAAGTTATTTTAGCATATATTTTTTATGTAGAGAGCTATTGGTGCGCTCGATGGAACTTTGATATCTGCTGTTGTTCCCATTGATAAACAAACTATGTATAGAGGAAGAGGGAAGGGTGAATGTTGCCAGAATGTTTTGGAAATTTGCGACTTTAATATGTATTTAATTTTGTTTTGGCTGGTTGGGAAGGGGTAACACATGATTTTAGGGTGTTGACGGAAGTTGTAGCTAATCCAAATTCAGGCTTTCCAGTACCTCCTCCAGGTATGCTTTAAATTCAAAGTTAATACTACTATATTTTGTCAGTTTGAAAACATTATTATGTATATGTAAATATTCATATTGAGAAATTATTGTAGACAAATACTATCTTGGTGATGCTGCGTATTCTCACTCTCGGGGATTTATGGCGCCATATCGCAATGTGAGATATTGGTTAGGAGATTATCGTCGTCGTCAGGCAATGAATAAGGAGGAAAAATTCAACCACGCGCATGCCAAACTCAGAAACGTAATTGAACGTTCTTTTGGTGTATTGAAAGCACGGTTTCCAATTTTGAAAAAAATGGCACCTTTTTCTCTTGAAGTACAGAGAGATATAGTTATTGTATGTTTTGCGGTTCATAATTTTATACGAAAGAAGAATTTAAGTGACGACCTTTTTGCTCATTATGATCAACCTGAGATAGTATTCGCAGATGAAAATACACAAGATGATAATGAAGAAGAAGTCGACCCTGAAGCAGTTGGAGGACATGGGAATGCACAAGATCAAGCATTTATGGTAAATTTTCGAGAAGAAATTCCAAACCAATTGATGCATAATAACTAGAGAGTGATTTATAGACTTGTTTTTAATTAGGATTTTTTGGTTTTCTCAAAAATGTTTTCTTAGTTAAGTTTGATTTATTAAAATTTATTAGTAGTATTAAATATTAGCACATTTTATATCATTTAGTTTTATAATCGATGTGTGTTAATTAATCAAATCATCATAGCATATTTAATAACAATAATGGTAAATAATTTATTAATTCAGAAGGTTAAAATATATAAATTAGCATATTCAGACAATTTATTCAGTTTATTTACCAAACAGCTTAGGTAATTCAGTATTCAGTATTCAGATGCTCTCTTAACAGATTAAGTTCTATTCAGCCGTATATTCAGAATTCAGCACTTATCACTTAAAAAAAACGGGGCCTTAGTTTGAAATCTTAATGAAACAGACCAATTAAGAGGCATTCAGCTCTGAATTGGCTAGGAAAAACAAACAGTCTGATTGATCCAATGTCTTCATGAACTAGATTAAGATCTCATTAAGTGCAAACAAACACCCCCTAATTCAATGAACAACTCCATTGAAGTGAAAAACGAATCAAGAGTAACATGTGATAAATATTAAACGCAAAACGAAACTTATAACATGACAAAATCAACTGCATTGTCAATTTAAAAAGAAAAGAGTTAAAAAGAAAAAAATAAAAAAAGTGAATCGAAGGCTAAGATTAAGAGTGGGTATTAAGAAATACTTAATAAACAAAATTGCAAAATCAGAATTTAAGAAAATTGCAGAAAAATATAAAAATAAACAAAAACACGAATTTGGAAAAAACTCAAGAATTGTGATGATTACTTAATTTTTTAGCGTAAAATCCTTGATATTCTTAGATTACTAGTTTAGGTTGTTGCTTTAGTTTCGAAATCTATTTGAAATTCAAATGAAATTGTAGAATTTCGACTAGTGTATGTTTTAGGTGCTAGTGTGTGTTTTATTAGAGAGAGATGTGAACTTATATGTTATTTTTACAAAGTAGTTATGAGCTAATTAAGATGCTAATGGTGTATTTTATTATTTATATTAGGTAGTTTAGGTACTAAAATTAATTAGCGGCCTAAATTTAGAATAAAAGTGTTAATTTAGGCCTAAAGCTAGAATAAGTTAGTAATAGGCTTATAAACGGAACACTTATAGTAGTTTTGGCTTATACTTAGAATTATCCCAGAAAAAAATAAAATCATCTAAATTTATACCACCCGTACATTACCCATAATATGATTAATTTAAATAAGTAAATTGTTACTTTATTTATATTTTTAATTTGATTGATGATTTACTTACATTCAAATCATGACATGTTATTCAAATGAATGAGATGAATTTAGATGATATATATTATTACTCTTATATATAATATATTAGAGACTACTCTTATGTATAATTTTACTAGCATATAAGGATTCATGCTTACAGAGAGAGGTTAGAGAGTTTTTTTTTCTAGATCTCCCTGATCTAGCGCCTAACTCACAGATATTTCTTCTTAGAACTTCACTAAAATGACGGACCCGGTTCACTCGTCTCAAGATTGAAGACTTTCCTCGTCCGATTTGGACCCAGGAGATGTTCTTCTTCTTCCCCACGTCCCTTCCAACAATGAGTCACCGGACCCCACGAACCTCACGTCATGGGCAAACCCAGGTCCCCGGTCCTCCTTGGGCATGTCTAGTCTCACGCTATGCCATAACCCACCGGGAAATGGTCTCATTGGAGGAGAAATTGGGACATTCTTTATTGATTGAGAAACCAAATGAAGTATACAATGAGGGCACTTCCATGTTAAAAAACGTGGTCAATTTATGGCATGAAAGGATCACCAAGAAATCAGTTACGACCGGAATACTTGACCCAACACTAAGTGCTCGGGTGAATCTCACTCAATGTGTAAAAAGGAGAAGAGAGTATACTATAAAGATATCCTTTTGAATAATCAATAGTCATCGGTTGGAAAATAACTCAAGTATTATGAACCGTGGATGGCGAAATGTTGCAACTTTTAGTGACGGATGTGCTAACAATAGAGCAAGATTTTGGATTCTCTCTCATAGGGTATGTAGCCGGAAAAAAATCCTCGAACATGGAAGATATAAGAAGGATAATAAAGGTATGGAGTGTTGAATGTAAAGCTAGAAAGCACCCTTCCGGATGGTTGATATTTAAATTCGACAAGGATGAAGATAAGAAGAATGTTCTCTCAAAAGGGCCGTATCTTTCGTTTGGTCGCCTCCTTCTTCTCACAGAGATTCTGAACTTTTTCGGTTTTGGAAATTTCGAGATAAACATGATTTCTACTTGGGTCATTTTGAAAAATCTTCTGGAATAAGTTAGAACGGATGAAAGATTAACCGAAATTGCCTCGCAAGTGGGAAAGGCAATTCGAACGGATGATATTACATTTGAAAGTGAAGACATTAGCTACGCGAGAATACTTATCGAATTGGATTTAAATAAGGAGAGAAAATCTAGAGTGGATTTCGGATTATATAAAGGAAAAAAACATTGTGTAAAAGTTGAATATGAAAGTTTACCTCGTGTTGTGTGAAATGTAAGGCGTTTGGACATGAAAGTAATAAACGTTTTTAGATTTATAATAAAGACGTGAGGATGATAAATCAAAGAGAACCTTGGATGTTCATAAAAATAAAAATAAATTCAGGGAACCTTCGGTGCAAATTCCATTAAATGGATGTTACTCCTACTGCTCGGCCAAGGGTAGTGTAGCAGGTAGTAATATAGCGTGATTTAGTGCTGCGGTCAACACTAAGGGGTTGACTCCACAACAGAAGACCATTACTCCTACTATTCAGCCAAGAAATAATGTAGTAGGGAGTAATGTTAGTGCTGCGGTCAACACTAACTTGTTGACTCCACAACAAAAGACTAGTGAAGCGCACATGGTTCCTCCAAGCAGCTGCAGCCGAGATTAAATAAGCACGTGATGAAGGGAATTAAGCAGCCTCAACAGCAGCTCGATGCAGCCACTCGGAAACAGCAGCTCGCGAGACTCAAAGCTTGTGTTAGTGAACCAGCAGCTGTGTGTGAAGGTAATATAAATACAGATCAACAGCCTTGTTTCCGGAAACTGCAGAACCGGGTAATGAGCAGCTGCAAAACAGGAAATCTGCAGCTAAATATGCAGCAGCAGTGTGCGACTTTGACAAAACAGTCCAGAAAAATCAGCAGCTGGACATAGCTATTTCAAGGACCCATAAAACACCAGAAACAGCTGTGTTTCTGCAACAAATCTTTCCGAAATGTGCAGCCAGAGCTCGGGAAAAATCATTAGACCTTAATTCCGTTCCGGAAATTGATAGTAGTTGTAAGGTTCGTGCTTTCCGGGTTGGCTCGAGTTCGCGCTCCGCTGCTATGGCTGTTTTTTCGGAATCCAAATCGATAAAACGCTTACAAGAGTGTGAGGAAGACATAGAGGATAAAAAGGAGGCATCCTTTCGAGATGGTAATTAGCAAGAAAACAAAAAAACGCGAAACAAGTTATAAGAAGTTCACACTTGTTAGACGAGAATATATGTGGCAAAAGAAGCAATATTGGAAAGGTAGAAGTGCTAAACTTAGAAGCACATATAAGGGAGAACCCACCGAGTGTTCTTAACGATTATTACAACCTGAAATACAAGGGGTTTCGGCTCCACCCATAAGAGGCGAGGAGTAGTTGATCTTATAAGACGTAGAAACATTGATATTATTGGTATTTTGGAGATGAAAAGTAATACGGTTCGAGTAGATTATTTTATAAAAGAATGCTTAGAGGATGGAAGAGTGCAAATAACTTTGATCTTATTGAACATGGTAGAATTCTTATAGTTTGGGAACCGGATAAGGTGCAAGTGGAGGTTATTGAGAGAACACCACAAGCCAATCATTGTAAAACTATGTGCAAGGTAACTTCTTTAAACCTCTACGCTTCATTTATATATGGCTTGAATGATAAAGATTTGCGTAGAAGTTTATGGAAAAACCTTTTAGAGTTTCCCGCTACTTTTGATGATTCGTGGCTACTTTTGGGCGACTTTAATAATATTTTAGTTTCGAATGAAAGAATTAGAAGGAGAAGTGTAACGGTTGGAGATTTTGAGAAATTTGCGGATTGTTGTAATTGTTTGTGTCTTGAAGATATTCAATATATCGGACAATTTTTCACTTAAGATAATAACCCTGTGTTAAGCAAAATAGATCGGGTTTTGGGAAATCGAAAATTAGATGAATCCGATCACTATATTCAAGCGGAATTCTTACCTAAATCGAGTGTGTCCAATCATTCACCGTGTGTGGTAAATATTTTCTTACAAAATGTTAATAGAGTAGTTTCGTTCTGGTTTTTTAATGTGGGTGGAGCATGTCAATATAATGTAACGGTGGAAAATGGATGGAATAGGATCGTGGTTTCGGATACTAAACAATACATTCTTTGCCAAAAACTCAAGTCTTTGAAATTTGATTTGAAGAAGCTTAATAAAGATCACTTTTCTCATATTTCCGCAAGAGCCAAGAAAGCTTTGATTGTAGCTTTGATGTGTTAGTCGGGATTTAGAATAAGGCGAGACTTCTTGAGAAAGCCGAGATTAGTTTTTTTCACCAAAAAGCTAAGCTTGGCCCTACTCTTAAAAGTGATAGATGCTCGAAATTGTTTCATGGGTTAATGAAAAGTAAACAAAGGAGGAGATTTATTCCTAATATTATTTGTGCTAATGGGGAATTATCAAATTCAAGTACCCAAGTGTATGAAGAATTTATTAATCGTTTTCAAACTTTAATGGGAACAAAGGATACAACATCACATTTTGAATCCGATATTTTTAATTGGGGGAGTATACTTTCTTAAGGGCAAGGTGTTGAGTTGTGTAGAGATATTACTGATAGTGAGATAAAGGAGACTATTTTTTAAATAGCAAATGATAAAGCGCCCGGACGCGATGGATTTTGTCTCTTTTCTTTAAGCGTTCGTGGGATATTATTGGAGAAGATGTTTTATTAGCGGTACGTGAATTCTTCACTTCCGGATTTTTACTTCGTCAATTAAGTACTTCGATAATCGCTTTAATTCCTAAGATTGATGATCCGACGTGTGTAGATCATTTTCGACCCATTTCTTTTTGTAATGTGGTATATAAGGCGATTACCATGATCATGGCTGATCGGCTTAAACTGATGTCGATAGATCTCAAAACGCTTTTGTGGAGGGAAGATCTGTGATTGAGAGTATACACCTCATGCAAAAGCTTTTAAGGGGGTACAACAATAATAGTAGCTCCTCGAGATGCACTATAAAAATTGATTTTCGAAAGGCGTATGATTCGATCTCTTGGGAATTCCTTCTTGAGATATAAAAGGGATTAAATTTTCCAGAATATTTTTTAAATTGGATTATGGCTTGTGTTTCATCTCCTTTCTATTTGGTGGCTATAAATGGAGAAATTCATGGATTCTTTAAAGGTGAAAAAGGATTAAGACAAGGTGACTCTATTTCCCCTTATCTCTTTATCCTTTGTCTAGAATACTTCTCTAGACTTTTAAAAAAAAATACGAGTATTGATTTTAAATATCATCCTAAATGTGAGAAACAAAAGATCACACATTTAGCCTTTGCGGATGATTTGATGCTACTTTCAAAAGGAGACAAGAAGTCGATAAAAATTCTTATGGATAGCTTAAATACCTTAGGAGATTGTTTGGGACTTCGTTTAAATGTTGAAAAATCTAATATTTATTATATTGTGGTATCAAATGATGACATTGAAAATGGTGTTACACCTACACTCTTAGAAAGAGGTGTCATGCCTTTTCGTTATCTTGGGGTCCCACTTGGCTCCTCCGTTTTGCTTTCAAGAGATTATAAACCTCTTTTTGACAAGTTTGAAGGTTATGTGAGGTCTTGGAGAGCTTCTTCTCTTTCTTTTGCATGGAGATTGGAACTAATTAGATCGGTTCTCCAAGGACTTATTTGTTTTTTGGTTTAGTATTTTTCCGATTCCGATTGGCGTTCGAGATCGTGTGACTAGCATATGCTAGAATTTTTATTGGGAGAATAAATTTTCTCAAGTTAGTTGGAGCAAGATTTGCATACCAAAAGATGAAGGTGCATTTGGGTTAAAAAATTAAGAAGCAAAGCATTACTACTGGGAATGCTTTGGAAGATTGTGGAAAAAAAGGATTCACTTTGGATTAAATGGATATGTGGAGAATATTTTCAAGTTTGTGGATTTTGGGAATGAAAACCGAGAAAGAGTGATTCTCCTCTCCAGAAAAATATTTGGGAGCTAAAGGATATTATCTGTGGGTCCTTAGGAGTGGAAGGCCGGAAGAGTATTTTGGATTTGTGGTTTTCCTCGAGAAATACAAGTCACATTACACATTGAATATCAAGTAAGATTTTTTATTCTTTACATAAAAAACCTTATGATTTATTTCGTCAGAAATATTTTATTAAACCTTGGGCGAATATTATTTGAGGCTCGTGTGTATATCCTAAACATGCAATTATTGTGTGGACGGCTTTGAGAGAGAGGCTTAAAACTAAGGATTGCACTTATTTGGAGTTGGATCTTTTTTGTAATTTTTTTGGGGAAGATTTTGAGTCAAACAAGCACCTCTTTTTTTATTGTGCTTATTCAAGGGATATTTGGATTGAGATAAAGTCTTGGTTAGGATTGGATAAGGAGATGAACACACTCCTAAGTGCTTTGAATGACTTTAAAAACTTAAAGTTGGAGAAAATTGAAGGAGAGAAAAGTATGGAGGATTGGATTTGGAGCTACCGTATATTGTATTTGGAAAGCGAGAAATCGCCTACCTATGAGATGAATCTCCATCTAGAGAAACGGCTACCAAAGAAATTAAGTGGTGTATTTTTTTCTAATTTCTTTTCCTTGTTCCTTCATCATTCGTTTATGATGATGATGGACGATTAGCTTGTATTAGTATTTAGTATGATTAGTCGTATTTAGCTTTTTAATTGCTATTTTTAACCTTTTTTTTAATACATATATGAGCCACTTTGAACTCGGAATCATTTTTTTAACCTTTTGCCTTAAATAGGTAACTCTCTTGTAGTTGTACAATTATTTATGATTAATACAACCGATTACCTAAACCTCCAAAAAAAAATATATATTAGAGACCTAAAAAAAGTGTGTACAGTATTCAAACTTCAAGAAAACCTATCAAACACTATCAATTCAATGTAGCCAGTAATCTAATCTAATATAGTAAATGAAAGAATAACAAGATTGTAATTTATAAATGGTATACATGTCTGATGTGAACAAACTCAAGGTCATAAGAACCATGTCCAGGAACTATAAATAAGTAAGCAAGTACAAAGATCATACACAATTGCTAAAATACAATACTGACAAAGCATATCTCTAATTCAACACCAAATAAAATAGTTTTGCAACACAAAAGCTCTTGAAGAGCGTCAAACATTCGATAATTATCATTGAGATATCTAACACATTATATAATTCTAATCTCCAGCTTCATCAAACACTTATGATTATATATACAAACAACAAAGACGAGAAGCAAATATTACTTATTGTAATGATGCAGTATAATTAGTTACCAGCTTTCCCTTTTGATGAAAAAAATCTAGTAAATCCACGAGAATTTTTCTCAGGAGTAGGAGTAGAAGCTGTTGAGGAAGAACCAGACTTAGTTGACCTGTGTTTTGGATTCTTTGGTTCAGAATCCAAGGGGGTAAAAGGGGAATTTTGTTGCTCTCTCATTGACTCACTTGGATCAACATCATGTAAATGAAAACGATTAATATAAAGTTCATCTTCACCATTAAAGGGAGATCCAATAAGCTCTGTTTGAGGATGAAACGTTTTTAATTGCTTCCCAAGTAAATATATACTTTCTTGACATTCAGCTAGCTTCTCAGTTGCTGCTAATAATTCTCTCTCTTGATTACTTCTTACATCATCATTCTCAATCCTGACATAATCATATGTTAGTCACACTACAAGAAATAGTAGCATTAGCGACGAAACTATTGCGGCAACCACTAAAATGGCCTCTAATTATATTTTTAAAAACCAAAATGGCCTCTAATTATATTTTTAGCGGCAATATTTGCCGCTAAAGATAAAGTTAATAGAGGCAAAATCAAATAATTTGCTACTAAAGGTATCTTTAGCGACGAACTTATAGAGACGACGATTAAGCGGCAAAATTAAGTTTTCTAGTGTTAAAATTTTTGCCGCTAAAAATACTATTTCTTGTAGTGTCATATCAAAGTTACCTTCACAAAACAAAATATTTAGTTATATTATAGTATTATACTAACCTTTGCAATTGTTGTTCAAGATCCTTGCATTTAATTAAAGTATCGTTATGAGCTCTCTTTTCCTCTTGAAGATCATGATCTAAACACTCATTCTTGACTTTAAGAACGTTCATTTCTGTTTGTAATTCATTTGCGCGTATTTCGAGTGATTTATATGATTCGGTCATACATTTGAGTTGTGTCTCAGACAAGCTGTTCATTTTTTGTGACGAGGTTAATTGTGATTTAACCTCGGATAAAAGCTGTTCTGTTTCTTGTAACTGAGATTTCGTGCTTTGTAAATTCTCGTTACATTTAGATAAATCAAGAATCATATTATCTTTCTCTTGTTTCATCTCTTCAAACTCCTCTAATGAGAATTTCCACATTGATTCGGATATTGGAACATGATTTCCTTCTTGTGAATTGTCAGGGTTAGAATTGGAATCTGAAAAGCGAGTACCATTATTATCTTCTGGTAAAGCAACTTTGTCTATACAATCAGAGATATTAGTTTCTGCTTCAGATTCAAAGCTAAATCTTAGTTCATTCTCTTTTCTTAACAAAAGAGAAAGATCAAGCACAAAATCCATCATGTTCATAGTACTATTTATCACACCATTGTAAGTCGCGGATAATTTATCAAGCTTTTCACTTAGATTATCTCCATCCGGAGATGTAACTTGGACAATTTTACCCTCCTTCCCGATTGATATTACAAAGTCATGTATCTGAGAAATAGCTGTTATAACTTCAGGAGCAAGAGAATTAAGATCCTTTGTATTCGAATCCAAGCTTTGTCTATCTTGAATTTCCTTCAAAATACCCTTAATACCCTCCAAGAATTGCGATTTATCGGTTTCCTTAGGCATAGATTCCAACATCATGGAAATTGTGGAGTGAATTTTCTTAAGGGGAGATAAATCTAATTCTTGTTTTTCTGATGAAGCTAATTTCTCCATCTCAAGAAAATCATCCATAAGTTCAAGATGAGTTGAACTTTCCACTTTAGGAAATAAACTATCGACACTTTTCTCTCGATTCAAACGCGACATTTCAGAAATCGGTGTTTTAGCCCACGAACCAGAACAACTAACATTATCATCATTTCCATCTTCAGATAAAGAAGTCAAACTTGGTGGATTACTAACATTTTCATACCGACTTTTCAAAGGACTTTTTCTATTTTCACCATTACTCAACAACTGAGCTTCCAAGTTTTCGACTTTACTAGCATAAATACTTTTCGAAGTAATCAATTCATCGTTACGTTTCGCTAAAGCTTCTTTAAGCATCTTAGTTTCCTCTTCCATAGAGAATAAACATTCGGTTAACACTTCATTCTCCTTTTGATACACATGTATACTATCAAGTGAAAACTCCGGTTTCACCGGAGATTTCCTTAATCGGGTCCCACCATAATCACGACCTAAACTATCAACTTCGATTTTCATTTGCGCTAAAGCCGCGGGACCCGGTAACTTTTTACGAACAAGTCCACGTAATCTTTGACACTCGGATTCAAGTTTCGCGATTTTCTTTACACCTTCAAGATGTTGCTTATTCGCTACTTCAGCAGATCGTACACTCATATTTTTCTCCTCGTTACGAATCTCCATTTCTTTCGCAACTACGTGAAGTTCATATTTAAGTGAATTAATCTCCTTTTCGCAAGAATCAATTTCATTTTTCAAATCTTCGATATTTGACTCAGCTTGTACTTTTTCTTCGGTTAGTTTCATAACCATGTTTGATCTCTCGTGTAAAGACCGTGAAAGCGCAGCATTTTCACCACCCGATCTGAGTAATTGTTGGTCCAAGTTCACAATCTTTGCTTCAAGCTCAAGCTTCATTTTATCGAATTGTTTCGCTTTATTAAGCGCAAGTTCATGTAAATTTTGTTCATGCTCCTCCTTTAAATTACGTATTTCCTTCATACACTCTTTTAAAGCACCATCTAAATGTGATGCTCGATCTTCAGCTGTAAGTTGAAGTAATGTAACAGATTCAAGATGCGTTTTCAATGTTAAAGCTTCTGCTTCAGCTTTTTCCCAACCTACACAAATAATAATTAACTAAATAATAACCACTTAACAACATGAGTATATTTTTAAATTAAACGAACCTGAAATAGCATCTTCAGCAACTTTAGCATGTTGTTTTACTATATTGTCCTTATTAGTGATCTCCAAGTTAGCTGTAGACAGCTTTTCATTCAAATCCTTAATTTCCTCATCTAAAGTCTTCACTTGCTCCTCGTATGACTTCACTTGATCCTCTAACCCTGTTAGATGTGTGTATGACTCGACAGATATTTGCACATACTTGGGTTTTTTGTAATTTTCCTGTAAAAACCGAAACAATAAGAAAATAATCAAGAAAATAAAAGAAAATAGAAAATGGAAAAATGAATATACTTGATCAGTCTGAGAAGTAGGAGCTGTGTTAGAGACTGTTCCAGGTACAATTGACTTTTCTAAAGATTTTTTCTTCCATGGCCAACTTCTCTTATCCATTGCACACTATATACAGCTAATTATACCTGGAATAAATTAAAAAAAAAATTATTAATGAAGAGTTAATCAATACACAAATGCTCTAGATGTAAAATACAACTAACTTTTAAAAACCAAAAAATAGTAATAATTTATATACTTTATATTACTTAATGCAGATTTTTTATTGCACGAAAGAAGTAAATTATAAGGATAAAGGTAAACAATATATTAAAAAAATTCTAAAATTGAGGATAAAGAAAAGGACATACAACCAAAGTAGAGAAAAACATATAACATGATTATTACCACAAAAGTAAATTCATAATAATTTGGAGAGAATGATGAATCATAAAACCAACTCACAAAAATGGATTCAAATTTATTCACGAGCTACCGTTCAAATGGTAAAGATAATATATATATTTATACTTTGAAGTTAACTTTAATAATTTATAAGCAAATCATATAAAACCACAATTATCCATGAAAACAATTTAAACAACAGAATTTTAATGAAATAAATCAATGAAACAAAAATTAGAAACAATTCATTGGATTAAGAAAGAAAAGTGTACACTACAAAAGGAGCATTACAGATCGAGAATTGATGAACACTGAAATGAGAAAAAGATTAAAGCTAATACAATACCAAGAAAGCAAAGAGGCAAATAAGAGGGAAAAAACTGCATTCAATGTAAACAGATTGAAGTTTTATCTTAAACTCACACAGACATACCAAACAAGAAGTCAGAAATGTAGGTGGAGTAAAGAGCAAGCATACAAAGAAAAGAGTTTTTTATTTTGTAATGTAGTGAAAGTCTTTACTGTTACAGAGCATTAAGATCTATTTGTATTCTTGCTACAGAGAGATTATTATGTATGATTAAAGTGGTTTTAGAAAGAGAAAGAATGGTGGTGCAGGTGGTGGGGAAGGTGGTGGAGGGATATGATGGTTTGGTTGTAAAAGAGAATATGAGATTATGGAGAGCTTCAATCCCATTTGCTTTAAAATTCTCTTAATATTGTCTAATATAGTACATGATAAATAAATATATACAGTTATATTGTAATTGTAATCAAGTAAAAGTATATAAAAAAAAAGTATAAGTAAGAGAGATCCAGAAGATAAATTGGGGGAGACTTCAAATATATGAGAACTTTAGAGATTAATGTTTCCTTTAATTTTTTTAAAGATTAGTTTTCTTGAATTTTTTTAAAGAAAAAATAAGATACATAAATATAATAAATATAATTAGTAATGTTTAAATACAAAAAATTCACCACTATATTTCGCGGTTTCTTTAATAGATGATACTATCCTTCCAAAAAATTTGTAAACTAACATCATTATATTTAATTTATATAATATCATTAGAATTATATTAATTTATAATAAAATTATTAAGTATTACTATTTTCAAACTCAAAATCGAGACTTGTATAAAAGAATTCTAATATTTAATAAGTCGGTGTTATGATAATTGACGAATTCATAACTTCAATTTACAATATTAAAGAAAAAGGATTTTTTTTTATAACGTTAAATCATGTTTTAATTTATTTTGTAAATTACTTTTATTATATTTAGAAAAAAAGTTAAATGCTAAGATTCGAACGCCTAACCTCTATTCTATCCTAAAATATGTATATATATTACACCACTAAACCAAAATAACTTGTGTATCTTTTAGATCATGCCTGTTTTACATAAATGTTTAAAAAGAGTTAAATATTTTTCAAAACAATATTACAATTATATATGATAAAATTTACGGGTTCGGGGCTTAAGCCCCCTAAACTTGTATAAGATCCACCTCTGAGTATTAGTGATGTAAATTTATAATTACAATATATATTTATTCCATATTCATCTAAGAGCAAATTTAATTTGGTATAAAAAACTCAGGTAAAATTTGATTTTATATTTTATACATACCATATGTAATTGATCAAATTTCGAGTTGGACATTTAGGAATTGAAGTAATAATAAAAGAGATGGCAAGTATTATGTTGGTAATTTGGATGATAAGATTGACCTGGACATGATATGAAAAGACTAATACATTACGTTTCATTAATCCTTTCGAAACATGGTGACCTTTGATATGATGCTTTTAATTTGTCTTTTGTTTCTTTTCATATGGTTTAGATTATCTTGGGCAACCGTGATATATACATATTTCTAAAGAAATAAAAATTAAACTATTAGTGTTTAATAAATGTATTTAAATGTTATATATCTAATCTATATCTTTTAAATGAAAAAAAAACTTGACCGATTAAACTAACCTAAGGAATTTTCAGTTTATCAATATACAAGAGTCACTTTAAATTAAGAATTATTTTGATTCCAATAAAATTTAGTCTCTACGGAGTTGTCTAACCGCTAGACCAACTATCAATCTTCTATAATATCATTATTGTACACAACATATGTCTATAATATTGTAAAATTTAATATTTGTTAAAAAATGTGTTATTAGAAAGAAAACTTCTTTGAACTCAAAAAAAATTCTCTTTTATCTGGTAAAAAAAAAATTCTCATAAAAACATATTAATTTAAAATATTCTTTAAATAAAAATTCTCCAAAATTAATTGTATTTTAACAAATATAAATTAGGCCAATATTTCTTAACTCTACTTTAAATAGTTAATGTTATCTACTATATAAAAATTTAACAAACTAAACCTACTCCTCCCTCCTCTTTGTCACTGGAACCTACTTCCCCATCCTCCTCTTTCATGTTTTATCATACCACTAAAAGCACTGCCACACACCACCATCACAAGTAACCCATCGCCACCCTTTTCTATTTATCTTTCTCTCTCAGTCAGAACCCTCTTCTCTCTCCTTGATCTGAAAACACCATCCCCACCACGCTGCCCTTACCATCCTCTATCTGCAATACCACCATCTCCTTCAGAGCCCCTCCTTATCGCATCTCCTCTCCGTCAACACTCCCTCACGCCTCTCTAATACAATCTGCATCGACCTCCATAAACAAGCCCTTCTTCGATATGTAACAACCCCCACCCTTTCCCTTTTGATGATATGCATTACTCACCACCATAATTTTTGTCGTTGATATGCATCAATCACCACCCCAACTTTGTTTTCGATCTACATCAATCACTACCAAACTTTGGTGTTGATATGCATCAACTAGATAACAATATTGTTTTAAATAAATTACTTGTTTTTGGGTTATTATTAGTCTTGAGTATAAGATATCATATCCAATAGCCCATTTTGTCGTCGAGACGCCTGATTGATAAAAAAATCCGTTTTTTTCATCTTCATATTGGAGAGGTTTGTGTTAATATTTTACCCTTATTATGTATAAAATTAGGGTGAGGAATTGAAAGTGCTTATGATATATTTCAAATAACATATAGTATAATTATCTCAAATTCGTAAGTGTGTAGGAACACTCAACTCACCTTGATAACCCAAACATACACATGATAGTAAGATCACCTACTTGTGTATGCCGACAATGGCATCAATATTACGATTGTATTTGTTTTAGTAGCTGGAGAGAACTCAACTCATATTTTCAAAATAACTTTCTCCTAAAAGAGCATGTATACCAATATCAGGGTAAGTTGAGAACCATGTTTATTAGAGCACCTTGAAAATCTTATACCCTAAGATATCCAACTTCTTCAACTGAATTGGTGACTCATAAAGGGGGATTGAGTTAATGTGTCATACATTAATTTATCACAAGAAAAATTTCAGTTTGAGTATAAACAATGGGAGACATTGTGGAAAGGATAACACCGAGAGAGCTAAAATCACAATATCGGGAGAGGGTCATAACAGATCAGATGGGTGCATAAGTATGGGAAGAGTAGAGTGGTGAACACTAGGGCACCCATGAAGAGAAAGAAACATGGTATGAGGGATTCCATATTTTGTCTTCTTTTATTATTTGATAACTTGGTCCAACTACATGAGGTCAACTGGCCATATGATGTGCATTTTCTTCCTTTGATACATCTGAAGATGATCAAATAATTATGATTCATTTTCATTTATTTTTAATGAACTTGATATTGAGAAAATGCAACCTAAGCCTAAGACGAGAGGGTCACAACTCATTCACTCAACAAGAAACCAACTCTCCTAGATGGCCAAGAAGATCATTAAGACCTTGAAAGATACTAAGGTAAGAGGACAATAACTACATGTAGTAATACGCTTGACGACTTTCACCACTCCGCTTGAATATGAAAAACGATGATTACCCACAATCTTCACACGTGTATTACACAACATGCCCCACTAAGAAGACATGATACCTATATAGTGGTAGAAAGCCCGAAAATATAGGTGAAGTAGTTTAAGAAAGTGGGAGTAATGGTGGAAGAAAGAGTGAATGTATTAGTCTCGGAATTAGTATTATGAATGGAGTTATTGTAATCATGTACTCACAAGCTATGATGTAGATCTCGGTTTTGCAGCCTAGGCGGTCGACCAGGGCCTAGCGCCTAGGCGGGATTACACGGTTCCTAAGCGGGATTATACGTTTTTGAATTCCACTATGTAATTTTGTATATTTAGTAATATATATGTAGTAATTATAGCAATTTTAACTATTTAAGTCATAAAATTCATCTAACAACACTATAGTAAATATAAAAATACTAAAAATTGAGTTATAGTTTCAATTAAAGAAATCTTGAGAATAAGAAAAATAACAAAAAGGCCAATGCGGGTATTTTTTGCTTTTAATCGACGCCTAGTCGGCCATTTTTTGGCATTAATCGGCTCCTAGACGGGCTAGGCGCCTATTCCACGGCGACTAAGGCGCTAGGAAAAAAAGCCTAGAATTTTAACTAGGCGTAAGCGGCTGAGGGGAGAGTTGACGCCTAGGCGGGGAGATCTACAACATAGCTCAAAAGGCAACTTTAATCCAAACCATCAATAGATTTTCATATTTTATCAAACTAATTTATTTGTTTATCTAACCAATTCATTATTTATAATTTAAATACCTAGATTTAACACATAAGTTCACTCACATCGCCCATGTTTACTTTGATCAAATCTAACTTGTAGAGTATACCCTATCTGTTTGGCCCCATATGTGGGAAACGATAGAGCTTTCATCTATTGAAATACCATAAAAATGGATAAAACTAGAGTCAATGACAAGAGACAAACACGTAATGAGAATCGACGAGATGGAACAGTATCCCATATCTCTGAAGAGACCCACCATGCACAGTACCCAGAGGAACAAGAGGTAGTTTCTCCCCTTTATGTAAACAATCGACGAGGAAACCATATGCCTCACGAAGTTGAAGGAGAAGCCTCGCTAGAGCTAGGGGTAGCATGAGTGCCAATAAATATAGATGAAGCATTCCTCATAGAACAACTAAGGATCGACCTAAACGTTATAATAAGTGTGTATCATCCCCAAACAGAGACCCAGTTGGATCTGCTAACAGTGAAACGCTTAATTGTTACCCTCTAAGTGTGAGCCCTGGGGAGAACGATCCCCTTCGTTACCCTCTAAGTGTGATCTAGGTTCCAAAACCCTATATACCACTAGAAGTTTCTCAAAGAACACCACTATCCTGAGCTGATCGAGGATCAAGAAGCAACCAAGACAATCTATTCACTTGGGACACACATGATGTATCGTTATCTCTCTGTTTTAGGCCACAACAATTACCCTCCTACGATGGGTCGACTATCCCATATCAACACATCAAGATGTAAAAGAGGCACATCGAGTTTATTACTAATTTTTTTGACACCATATTTTGTTGCAATTTCCCCGACACTTTATCATGATGAGCGCAACAATAGCTCTCCAAGCTAGAGCTAAAAGCAAAGACGTATTTTGAACAACTAAGCCAAAGAATGAAATCATATTTTACGGGAAGTAAGGCTTCAGACAAAGACTCTTCATTATTTCCAGAGCTTTACCAGCATAAGAGAGAAACCAAGGGATTACACTAAGAGATTTGGAAGTGCTTCTTATGACACATATATCTTTAATAATACCATAGCCCAATTGGCTTTCACCCATGTGATAAGGGACAAAGAGTTCCTAATCAAGTAAGACTCAGAGCCTCATTTAACATGGCAGAGATCCTTGAAGAAGACGAGTCGTTCATCAAAGTCGAGGATGTCCTGGCGATGTCGAAGGATAGGATCTGCATGAGATACAATCAGAAAACTTATCACAAGAAGGGAATCCTCGAACTAGAATCAAGACTAAATAATAGGTAGGATACCAAGGCAATGTCTTTCACCATAAGGGCAAAGCCTCGGAGAAGTGTTGAGCCTTATATAGATGAGCCAGGGTTGCAATGGCCTAAATATAGTTGGAGACATGGAAAAATGAGACTAGAACCAATATTTTCATCTCTAGAAAGATGTGGGACAGACAACAATGAATGTCGGACTCTACCCACTGAGATATGACACTTGGAAGGGTTAGAGAAGTTGTCTCTCCTTTCTGTAGGGGATGAACACAATGACAACCTATGTTGTAGAACTTAGTTTCGCGGCCTAGGCGGTCAACTGGGTCCTAGCGCCTAGGCGAGATTATACGGGGATTAGGTAGGATTACGTGGTTTTAAATTCCGCTAGTTAATTTATATATTTAGTAATATATATATGTAGTAATTATAATAATTTTATTATTTGAGTGATAAAATTCATCTAACAACACTATAGTAATTACAAAAATACTAAAATTAGAGTTATAATATTAATTCAAGAATTTACGAGAGTAAGAAAAATAAAATGAGGGCCTACACGACCATTTTTTCCATTAATTGGCCTTGGCGCCTTTTCCACGACGACTAAGACGCTAAGCAAAAAAGCCTAGCATTTTAACCAAGTGTAGGCGGCTAAGGGAGGAGTTGATGCCTAGGTGGCGTCTAGGTATGCCTAGGAGATAATTTCTACATCATAGACAACAACCCTAAAAAGCAGAAATACCCATACTGAAACAATTCTACAACTAATCAATATCGATGGGTTCAATCCACTTCCAGGGAGACACCTAAAAAAGAACTCAATTTTATGGGTATCAATGTAGAGTTAACCACCCATGAAGAGGTTTCGAATGGAGTTGAATAACATCGCTAGAGTATTTGTTACGAGAGCTAAGAGGTCGAGAAGATATTGATACACCAAGTAAAGTCGCGAGCCTACACCTAATGGGGGACCCAAAAAAAACGATGATGCTAGCGTCCTCATGTTTCCTATGATGATCCCTTAGTAATCCCAACCATTATCAGGAATGTCCTCGTGAAAAATGATTCTTGATACAAGGAGTTAGGTAGACTTTCTCTTTGCTAGAACAGCAAACAAGATGAAGATACCATGGTCCAACATACATGCATATTTATATATGATCTGGAGTTCTAACGGTAAAAGTGTGACTTCAAAAAAAATATCGAGCTACAACCGTTGCTCAGATTCCCCGAGAAGAATACCACAATACCCATTAAGTTGATGGTAGTGGACTGTGAATCCTTGTATCCTGCAATAATGGGAGGACTATACTAAACAATATCTTAGGGGATGTATCAACCTACCATATCACCATGAAATTTCCAACCAAAAATGGTTGACAATAATTAGGGGAAACTATACATAGGCTCGTAAATGTTAAGCCAACTCGATAAAGGGTGTTAACATCTCCGTCGTATACCTCCCGATGAAAAATGAGAAAAAAGTAAAGAAGGAACCTCATTCCCAGATAAAGAAGAAGTTCAATACTTACGACCCGAGACTCGAAGTTGCATCAATGACCATAAAGAATTCAAGAGCTAAGTTAAAGAGCTTGGACCAGACCATCTTGTAGACATGGGCAAATTTTAAGGCGATTATAATTTTCACCTTCGTAACCAAGGTAATCCTAAGGGAACGAGTTAGACCCGTGCGATGCAGTTACATAACAGATCATGTTAGCCTTGGGCACACTCTTTTTCTATACTAGAAAGTTTTTTCACAATGTGTTAGGGGGTATGTAATGTAAAACCATTTCAATTTACTTTTGTATTATTAGAAGAGTTTACCTTTTACATTATTTATTGAATATACTATATGTCCCATCGGATATAGTTCAACTTGCACAGTTAACTTAAAAAACCTCGATTATTCCCTACAACGAGGTAATTGAGTCATTGGTTGTAGGCCTAAGCGATCACTCCAGGGAAAACCTCGATTTGACCCTTGTGCTGGAGTCAAGTCTAGAATAAAACTTGGATTAAATCCTCCAGTACGGTTATCGAGTTCGATGGATATGACTTAGAGGCCACCATGGTAAAACCTAGATGCAACCTTTAGATGGGTTAAACTGATCCAAACAGTTCAACCTACGCAGTAGGGTTATTGATTAAATCCTTGATTCTGGTTTTACTCCTTAAGGGGTCACTTTGATAAAACCTCGATTCAATATTTAGACAGGTTATGGAGTCTAGACAGTTCCGCCTATAAACTGTTGAACTCTGGCGTGACCTTGATTAAATTCTCCGGTGTGGTTATTGATTCTGGTTTAACGCCTTAAGGGGTCTCTCTTAGTAAAACTCGATTCAATATTTAGACAAGTTATCAAGTCTAGACGGTTCAACCTACATGGTTACTTTTTCTAAACATCATTAATTACTCTAGTAGGGTTATTGAGCCTGGAAGATAAGTCTTTCCGGCCACCAAAGTAAGACCTTGATCTAGTCTTTAGACAAGTTATCGAGTCAAAATAGTTTGATCAACGTGTTTACTCTAGCTAAACCTCAATTCAATCTTTAGAAAATTTATCGAGTCGGAATAGTTCAATCCACGCGGTTACCCTGGTTAAACATCAATTCAATATTTATACAAGTTATCGAGTCTAGGCAATTCTAATATATGTGGTTACTCTGGCTAAACCTTGATTCAATCTTCAGGAAGGTAGTCAAGTTCAGACGGTCCGACTCACACAGACACGTTGGTCAAAACTTCGATTTAATCCTTCAAAACAGGTTACAGATCCCAGAGTGTATGCTTAAGGATCCACCTCGGTAAGACTTGACTCGAAACCTAAAAGGGGTTGTCGAGTAAAGAGTTAGTTCTTTGTGAAAACTCTCATAAGTAAAAACCTGACTCAACCCTTAGAATAGGTTGTCAAGTAAAGAGGGAGATCTTCATGATCAATCTCATAAATAAACCCTCGAATCAACCTCTAGAAGGAATTGTCGAGTAAGAAGTTAGATCTTCGTGATCAGTCTCATGAATAAAACCTCGAGTCAAACCTTAGAAGGGGTTGTTGAGTAAATATTTATATTTTAGTGAACACTCTCATAAATAAACCCTTAACTCAACCTCTAGAAGGGGTTTTCGATTAAACAAGTAGATCTTCATGATCACTATTAAAACTTCAACTCAGCTTCTAGAAGGGATTGTCGAGTAAGAAATTGGATATTTGTGATCACTTTTATAAGCAAAACCTTGACTTAAACTCTATAATGGGTTATCAAGTAAGAAGTTACATCTTCATAATAACTATCATAAATAAAACCTCAACTCATCCCTTAGAAAGTTTTGTCGATCAAAGATTTAGATATTTGTGATCACTCTCATTTATAAACCTTCGGTTCGACATGTAGAAGGAGTTGTTGAGTAAAAAGTTAGATCTTAGTGATCACTCTACAAACTTGAATCAACCTCTAAACGGTGTTCTCAGTTAATATGTTAGATCTTTTTTATCACTCTTTTTATTACCCTTTGATTTTGGGGTGGTGGTTAGGAGAAGCATCATTCGGTGGGTTTTTGTGCTATGTATTTGAGCTTTTGATCACTTGTTTATGTATTGTAATACTTTTTCAGGGTATAAGAAAAATAAAAAAATGATTGAAAGACAAAATATATTGAAATGAGAAGAAAAAAGTAGTATCATGACTTCTTACATAAAAAAAAGTCATAGCTAACTTGCAAAAAGTAAATAATATATATTTGGACTAGAAAAGTGGATTTTTAGGTGATCATAAAGGGTATTAATTGAGTTATTGGGGACACAAATAAGTGCATCAAAACTTGGGTTGAGTGAGAACATCTTTGAGTGTATAACAAGCTCTAGGGTGATTCGTTGATGGCTAGTGAGAAGAGAGCTAAAGCTTACTCTACATTATCAAGAAATATGATCATACCTTCCTTAAGCCAACATTACAACCTTAAAGACCTTATGATTTTGACTATGTGACTTAGGATAGATTGAACTAAGGATAGATTAAACCAATATAGAGTAGTTAGATGGACCTCAAAAACTATGTAAGGATCAAGGAACCCCCTATAGCCACCATAGCGTACAAAGAGAAAAACCTATGCTTCGTGCATTGCAAAGCTAATCGAATCTTGAAACTAATATGTGTTGATTGTTTGTTTGATAAGTGTTTATATTTGATTTAGTTAGTGAATATTTATATATGAGACTTCTTAAGATAATTGCTATAGTTTCATTCATTATTTTTCTATTTCTATCTTCTTTGGGTTGATTTGACTTAAGCCATTCTAACCTCTATTTTTCTTTTTATTTTGTTTGGGCGACAAAACTGTGAGTTTGGGGAATTGATGTCTCTCTTTTTGTGATGGATTAATCCACTCACAAGACATTCTTTTGGGAGTTTATTGGGCCACATTAAGGGTTTTTCCCCTAATATTTGTTATATTGTACTTTTGTCTCTTGTTTTGTACATATTGTTATTTATAGAGATTTTGTGCCTTAATTAGGTGGTGGGTGCGTAGATTTTAGGTACATGGTTAATATAAGATTCTAAGATAAAGAGAAGAAGTAAAAAAAGTCAAGATAAACCCCAAGACAAGATGTGAAATGAGCTTAAAGTCACTTTGGAAAGTTAGGGTTGTAAACTATGGAAATCTTAACGTCATATTGTTTCAGTCACCATGATAAATTGGTCAGAGCTTTGGACCTGGTTCATTTTGATTTAGAAATATCTTGAAGTCATTGACGTTTAAGAGGTGACAAAATTCAATTAGGAGTTGAGATGAAGAAGTTATGCTAATAATTGTTGTCGTGGCTCAAACTAGAAATCTGTTAAGTAAAAAACGGGTTTGGGCTAGTAACCTAATTGTGAGCCCATGGGAAACCCTAAACTATTTTCCAGTTCTTATATAAGAATATGAGCAACCATATATCATACACCATTCAACACCATTCAATACCATTCAATACCATTCAGTCTTTAGTCCTTGGAAAAGAGCACAAAACGTTTGGAGCAAGCAAGAGAAGAAGAAGAGCGTTTCTACACCAAACTCCATGATTATTCATCATCCGGGCTCCGTTTGCTATCAATCTAAAGAGTAAATTTATCCCATTTTGTATTCTAATCATGATTTTTTATTAGTTTTTATTAGTTCTCAGTTTTGCATTATGAACTAACCCTTATTGTTGGAGGTTTGGTTTATGTAAGAACCTATGCTTAATTATTTTGATGTTTTATTGCATTATGGATTAATATTTAACTGAGAATGGTATTATTATTATTGTATTCCATGTACTTTATATTTATACTATCCATACCGTAGCCCAAGTAGTTAAGTTATCACTCGTCAGGGGGGTTTAATTGCAGATATAGCATATATATGTCTAGTGTGCGGTAGTGAACCGAGAGGTCTTGCCTAGCTAGATAGTCAATAATGTTAGAATTATTACACCAAGACATTTCCTTGGGTATCCTTATCTAAGTCACCTAGTTGTGTTGTGGTTTTCTTCTAAGCTACCGACATTAGTTAGAAGGAATTTTGAATCCGACAAATGAAAATTTACCAACTCACCCTTATCAATAAAAACGCTAGGTTAGCGGCATATGGGACTCTACTAGAGTAACTCAAGAAACCATTAGCATCAATTTTACATTGGTTTAATTTCATTCTCATTTTAGTTAATTAGTTATTGTTCTTCAATTTTTGAATTTATATCACAAAAACTAAAAAAATAGCATATTTACTTTATCGTCATTTTACTAGAAACTTTACATTACCATACTCTCGCAAAACACATCAATTGTAACTTTGATAGTCCATGTGGAGACGATAACCCTTGTACTTAACAAATTATTACTTGTCAACAACCCGTACACTTGCGGAAAGTGGCTTCTAGGGTGTTGGTGTATTTCATCACACTCTAGGACACGAAAGAAGCTCTTAGGTACGTGGATTCTATTAGATTCCAAATTTTGGTTAAGAAGTTGAAAAAAGAAGATCAAACCCAAAGGAAAGAGTTAAAGGACAAAAAGGCCAGTTTTGGAAAGTGACCAAATTTAGAAAGTGAATTGTTTGAGTATCCACGCGATATTGTTTAAGATTATGGAGGAGCCCTTTGATATCCAGCTAGTACTCAAAGTTAGGAATGTGTAGGAATCAACGGTTTTCAATTTGGATCTAGATTGAAGAAGTTACTAAAGTTACATCTGTCGTAGTTTGAACCAGTACACTCTTGAAGGAAAACATTTTTGGGCTGGATTAGGTCACTTAATAGAAGTCCACAAACCATAAAACGTTTGTGGAACAATAAATACCAAAATTAATATTAGAGAAGGTTCATTTCCATTCCTTATTGAATAATTTTGATGAGTGTGAGAGAGAGAGAGAGAGAGAGTAAAGTAGACAAGAGGAGAAGACAACAGAAGATTGAGCCCTACTACACCACTTCTACATCTTTACACGTCTATCATTAGGGTAATTAGTACTACTTTCTTGGTTTAACCATGTTTTTAATTTTAACTTTTTATTTTTCTGTATTTAAGTATGCATTGATTTTTTTCCTTAGCTTGAGTTTTCATTGATGTATGAACCTTGAATACTATTTGGTATATCTATGTTATTTGAGAATTACTTTTAACTGAATTGGGAAAATTTATTATAATTGCATATGAATTGATTTAAATTATGATTTATATGATTTGATCACTTATAGATTGACATAGATACATAAAATGTCACCCTAGTGAGGGATTTAGGAACACAATTAGTTCGTATACGTTCGGTATCCAGTAGTAATCCTAACTAGCTTTGCTAGTCAAATAATTATATATGGTTAATATATATCGCTAAACTTTTGTGTAGAATAATCTTATCCAAGGAAATCTAGTAATTTTAGGGCAACCTTTAAGCGACCCTGGAGGGAATTACAATGATAAAAAAAATCCCGATTAGTTATAACGACCCAATTCGCCCTTATAATTAAAATTATCAACTTAGTAGGATAGGGGAATACTAGCAAACTCGAGCTAATCGTTCATCTACTCTTAGTAATCTATTAATTTGTTTTCTTAGTTCAATACTTTCATCTTAGTATTTAATCGAAAAAACAAAAAAAACCTATTCTAATTATGTCTTTCGTTCTTTCAAGGTATGTATTTTATTTGCATTCTTTTATTACAACTTGTGAGACGATACCAACGAACACTACTAAACATGGGCGCCTAAGAAGTCATGATACTCATGGTAGCGGTAGAGGGTCTGAAATATGGTCCAATTAGTTTAAAATAGTGGGAGTAATGGGAAAAAAAAGAAAGAACATGTTAGTCTAGGAATTAGTCGTATAAATACAGTCGATGTAATCAGATATCAATCATATACTCACAAGGTAACTTTAAGCCAAATAATCAATAGTTTTAACTTTTCCGTTAATTACTTTACTTTTTTTTTATCTAATCAAGTCTTTACTCTCAATTCAATACCTATCCCAGACACCTAAATTCACTTGAATCACCCATTTTTATTTTGATCAAAATCTAATTGGTAGAATATATTCTATTGAAATGAATACGTACGCTTGTGGTGTATAAGCTTGTATTTGGATATGTATATATCCTATAAATTGTATGGGACCAATGAAGCAAATTATAATATATAACAATTTTGTCCAAGATATGTTTAGTAAATATAAAATTTCATGTTTCGAACATGAAATTTCATGTTCTACGAGGTCATTAGTCGAAGATCAGATTCAAAATGTTAATTATTTTTCAAAAATTCTAATTTTTGTACCAATGACTGGAATGATACTTACGAGGTCAAATCCGTTAGAAATAATTTTTTCAATATTTTTAATTTATTATGATATTAAAAGTTTTGTTGGTTGCGGTGGCTAACTATTTTATTTATTTAAATAAATAAATAAATATCATATTTATAATAAAATAATAACATCTTAAAAAATTATTTAGGTATAAAAATATATGTAGGGTGTTGTTAAAATTTATTTAGCTTAGTGATATATTTAGGTAGAATATATGTAGGGTGTTATATATATATATATATATTTGAACCTAAAAATTAGTAAATGTGATTACTACAATAAGTATTTTAGTTATCTAAACGAGAATGATAAATGCCAAAAAAATTCATACCATCAAATATTCTATTGAGTGAATTTCTTAATCTACATCTATGTTGTTGATAATTCATTTCAACATGCCCTAGTGGTATAAACTTTGTTGGTATGTACCATTACTTTCTCTAAATATGCATTTTCAGTTCATACAAAATTATCCTTTTTTTGTCAAAGACATAACAACATATATTGAAAACAAATCAGCTATCCAAACTTCAAAGGGGTAAAATCTGCATACAAAATTGGATGCAATTAAAAAGTTGGAAAAGAAACCCAATCAACTGAAAAAGTACACCTGATAACCCACTTAACAACCTAATCATAATACGATTTGTTGATCTTTAACCTAACTAAAAGAACTCTAAGGGGTCTCGTCCACCAATAATATGATGTATTTATGTTATCCATGCTCGACATCTATCTCTAGTTTGCTATGTTGGTGGGAGAGTTAATGCTTTGGATCACAACTAATTCATCACTTTTGGCGGTGCCACAACACACAATTGTCTGGCATACAACGGACTAGCCAAAAATTAGATAACAAAATTGGTAATATAGGTGCACGACTAGTACCCACAAACAACAACCCATTCATGGTGTATATTGATACAATATATAAACACATGACCACTAGCTACGTTAGTGTTGATTTTATGGCACCCTGCAAAGGAGGTGTTTATATAGAGAGGACGGTTACAAGCTAAGCATCATGTGCGGCAGTAGGATAGAGGGGGATGCATGCAAAGTATGAATAAGAAAATTATTTAGCTAGTATTTATTTGCATGTTAACAATATGTATATTAATAGATTTCCGTTCCATGATAAATTTATTTCGAACCAACCTAATGGCCCAACAAGGAAAATCCATTCTAGGGACGATTTCCTTTGTCCTAACACTCCAGTTGACACATATTTTGAGTTAAATTCCGTAAACCACTTGTCAAACGTTCCTCTCAGAAAAAGACACCTTGGTGAGTAGGTGGCTCATTAGCTAGAGTGTTGAGATTGTGTGCCTAAGATGACGATCTTCCATATTGCAAGTACATATATAAAGGGTAATATGGTCATTATGATTAAGACTATGTGCACTTGACGCAAATGGTTATCATAAATGATGATATAGTCTAAGGTCAATTGATATTTGAAGTGTTGAAGTGTGAGGATACGAAGGACTATCATGATGGTAGCACGCATGTATAGGTAGGTACCACAAGATACTCACATCACGAACCTGCTTGACCAAGTAATTATGATTTAGAACCTTGATTGCATTGATTTCATGGTGGATATTGATAATAATTGTAAGTGTCATATATACGACCACTGGGGTAATTCTCTACATGAAAAAACTCACCAATGCATATGTATATGTATATATATATATATATATATATATATATATATATATATATATATATATATATATATAAAGAACTTACACGAACCACTTTACAAGTCTTGAAAGTCTTTTATAGTTACTAAGGATCAAGTACTCTTAATATTATGTGAGTATGGAGGCAATGATTATGCCAAGTGTGTATGTTGTGATACACTATGTGTGTGGGCAATCACGATCCTATACGTCTTATATTTTGGGTATATGTCTTGACTAGCCACGATGTGTACACACAAGAAATAATCTATGAGCCCTTAAAGGGGGTAAGCAAGGGGTGCATGGTTCGAGTCTCCTCCCTGAACATGGGTAACCTAGTTCTGATTAAGTGGGAGTATGCATGAGGAGGCGTGTATATTTCCTATGAGATTAGTCGTGGTGCGCGTAAGCTGGCCCGGACACCCATACATCAAAAAAAAAAAAAAAAAATCTATGAGACATCCACCTCATGGTAGGGTTGTACTAATTAAGCTAACCCCAATATGAAAATATGTTGTGATACATATTATGGTATTATTAATTTCAAGACGGTGTTTGAGATTTAGAGAATAATATCTATGAAAGTAATCAGATTATTATCCTGATAACCATGCATGACTTAAACTCATGAATTTATCAGTGGGAATGATATATGATGAAATTGGCTATTTCAACTTGGTAGATAAAGGATAATAATTCACTCTATCGACCATCTACAATAATCTTAATTACCTTATGGAGTTCAGTCGTATTTTCATAGTGGAGAAGTTACACCATCTTAGTATACTTATAAACAAAGGGTATATATGTCTTTTAATCTTTCATCTAAACATCTAATAATTATCGGTTTTAGCACGATTATAAAATATAGTTTATATGGTATTGAGAAAATATAGAGTTACTTATTTTTTTGATTGATGTAAGAAACTAATATGATTTTTTATTAAATAGTTAGATAATTAATTGAGAAATTTAAGTTAAATGTAAGATAACATTATTATTTAACTTATTAACTTATTTATTATTTTTAGATATCAAATAAATAAGTCTAAATAATAAATGTGTTGTTAACACTTTAATTAACTATTATAATTAAAGAGTATAACTTGATTTAACACACCAACATTTGCAATGTATAAAATAGTTTTTTTTCACCATAATATTTAAACCCCGAATCTCGACCAACATAGAGCTTTACCCCCTCCTGGTCGAAATATACGGTAGGAAAGAGAAGAAATTTTTTCCAACCGATTTTCTTCGGTCAATTTCTTTAGCATTTCTTCTGAGAAATAAATTAGATAATTATGAGTGCATTCTTTTCAAACGAATATTATCATAACTTGGAGGAGAATATAAAAAATATTAGTAAATAGTAGAACAAGAAAAGAAATCTAAAATTCGCGATAAACTCATTCGTCAATTTTATTCAACTATCAGACGACGACAGAAAAAATTTCTCATCTAAGAATTTCTTTAAGATAATTTAAAATAACTTTTCCGACTGCATATCTTACACACACACACATATATATATATATATATATATATATATATATATATATATATATATACATATATATATATATATATATATATATATATATATATATATATATATATATATATATATATATATATATATATAGTCTATATTATATGTTCAAGCCTGCTAAAATATTAATCAGTTAGGCGTTCAAATGAATTTTTCCTTAATTTTGTTCGTGTATAATAAGCGACCTAGGATTCTAACACAAAGTTCTCAGGTTCAAATTCGGTAAAGTCCTCATTAAAGCAGTTCTCCAGGCTCTTCTCACATACTCTATGTCAATCTTCTCGTTTCCAATTACTTTTTGTAATAAATTAATATCTGCAATTTCGAATTTTTGGTGGAATTCAGGTGAAAAATCTCGAATACATTGGCTAGCATGGGAAAAACTAGCTGTCAGCAAACTTCTTGGCGGCATGGGCTTCAAGGACTTTAAGCGTATGAATAGGGCCTTACTTGCAGCACAGGCATGGCGAATCCTAAACAACCCCGACACGCTAGCAGCTCGCTTACTTAAAGGTATTTATTTTCCGAAAACTACTTTTCTCGACGTCAAATTAAGACAATCTCGAACTTGGACTTGGGCTAGCTTAATAGAAGGCCGAGATACTCAAAAAATATGGTCGATTTCAAATAGGTAATGGTAAATCGATTAATATTTGGAATGATAAATGGTTAGATACGCCGTGGAAGTTAGAACGTCCACAGGGTTGCCAATTAGAAAAACTCTATGAACTCTAGAATGCAGATCTTTCGACTTGGAATACATAATTAATTTGTGATCTCTTCCCCGCCCCTATTACTCCAGTCATACTCCAAACAAGGTTCTTCTCGGCTGAAGCTCCTGACAAGTTCATATGGCCATATGCCAAGAATGGCGACTATGTTACGAAGACGGGATAAAAAATTCTTACCGATCATGCTCTGTTCGAGGAACCACATCAATCAACCGGTGTACAGGTGGCAGATATTCTTTGGAAAACAATTTGGGGATCCAATGTACCTACAAAGGTTAGAATCTTTTCTTATAAAGTTTGTAATAACGCAATCCCGACAGGTGCAAACGTAGAAAAAAGAAAATGCGAAAGCCAGAGCAACTATCGCTGGTGCAATGCAGAACAGGAAACAACAGAACATCTACTGCTCAATTGTGGGGTACCAAAACTCATCTGGGCAGGTTCGGCTCTACAGATACATGTGGACAACGTCGAGCTGGACGTGGGCCACTGGTTTTTAACAATGGTTGAAATATATACGAAAGGAGGATGGCAAAGGAGGTTGTAATTTCCTACATCTTGCTGATGCTGTGGAATCTTTGGAAAGCAAAAATGAAAAGTCGGCATAATAATTCAGATATCGATCCAGAAATAGTGATTCACCTTACCAATTCTCAAATCCAGGAACACTTTGGTCCAAACTGGTTCAACAGGGAACATTCAAATCTCGAAAATATCATGACGCCAATTTCTGGGAGTACGAGTCTCGATTGTACCACAACACTCACATTTACTTGTGACGCGTCCTTTACACAAGCACATCTCCCCACGGGGATTGGAATTATGCAAATAAATAAAGACGACAGATCAAGGGTAAAGTATATGACAACGACCAACTATAATACCAGCGTTGAAGGGGAAGCATTGGCCGTTATTAAGGCATTAGAAATTGGACAACAATGGCCACAATGAGAGAAAACTTTTCTCTCGGACAACCTTGACTTGATTCAAGGTATTCAACAAGTGTCGGCAGCTAGATGGGATCTTCGACCTTTCATCAGACATATTCACAAACTAGTTGGGGAATCGGGCCCAGATTTCTTCAAACACATTCCCCGCAGGTTTAATACAGGCGCTGATCATCTAGCAAAAGCAGTCAGGCACAGGGCAACTGGCGGATATTTGTCTCTTGACGTTTTCACTTACAGGTTCTCAAAGTTAGGCATTGGTTAATTTTATGGTCCTGGGATCTTCTGTAATATATGTACCCGTCAAAAAAAAAATTCGGTAAAACATATGCTAGATTTTCTTTTCGACCAGACTGCAAAAAGTGCATACAGATATCATAAATTTCCTACTAAATTTATTTACTTTGTGTGATAAGAGCATTATGACAAGTTGTAAATCTTTCTACTCCCTCCGTTCCACTGAAATTGTCCATTTACTAAAAATAATGTTCCAAATATATTGTCTACTTAGAAGTCAAGACACTTTTTTTCCTACTTTTTCCACTATTACCCTTATTAAAATATTGAAAATTATATTTCCAATACACATTTAAGATATCGAGATACTTTATTTGGGGTATTTTTGTAATGGTGAATGCATTTATTATGTTTTTTTTTGGGTTAGGTAAACGGTTGTATTAATAAAAAAAATGTACACTATACAAGAGAGTTACCTACCTAAGCCAAAAGGCTAAAGATAGCAACTAAGAAGCTAAAAACGACTACTTTATACTAATATTAATACAAGCTAATCGCCCACCATCATCTAAAAATGAATGATGAGGGAACAAGGAAAATAAAATGGAAAAGATGCACCACTTAATTTCCTTGATAACCGTTTCTCTAGATGAAGATTCACCTCTTATAGCTAGGTGATTTCTCGCTTTCCAAATACAATACACGGTGGCTCCAAAACCAATCCTCCATGCTTTTATCCTCCAATTTTCTCTAGCTTTAAGTTTTTTTAGCCATTTCAAAGCACTTAATAGCGTGTTCATCTCCTTTTCCAATCCTACCCAAGACTTTATCTCCAACCAAATAGCCCTCGAATAAGCACAATAAAAAAAGAGATGCTTGTTTGACTCAAAATCTTCTCCACATAAATTACAAAGAGGATCCAACTCCAAATAAGTAATACGATCCTTAGTTTTAAACCTCTCTCGCAAAGCCATCCATACAATAATTGCATGTTTAGGAAATACACACGAGTCCCAAATAATATTCGCTCAAGGTTTAATATAATATTTCCGACGGAATAAATCATAAGGTTTTTTATGTAATGAATAAAAATCCTTACCCGATATCCCAAGTGTAACGTGACTCGCATTTCTCGAGGAAAACCACAAAGCAAAAATACTCTCTCGGTCTTCCACTCTTAAGGACCCACAAATAACATCCTTTAACTTCCAAATATTTTTTAATAAAGGAAAATCACCCTTTTTCGGTTTTCAATCCCAAAATCCACAAGTTTGAAAATATTCTCCATGTATCTATTTATTATGTTTTTTAATATATGTGAAAAGTTACGCGTAAAAAAAAGTAGAAGGGAGGGAGTATATTTTTTCCAAACTTCTAGGGGGTAAAGGTGTCGGAGTTCTTATCTGATTACTCAGATGTTCATTAAAGATCACTTAGATGTTCCTTAAATGAGGCTACGCATTTTAATGTTTAGCTGGTCTTAGAGGACCATATCCCTGTCTTTATTTTTTAAAATAAAAAAAATAAAAAATGGAATAATGGGATTGTTCTATCAATTCATTTTATAATTGATCAATGTACTAATATTAAAATCCAAACACAGGGTTATTCAACACCACTTACAATATCAACTTATATTAATTTTGGCAAGTGCCTCCATGAAAAAAAAACTGTATATAAAAATGATTTTCAAATTTTCACACTACACCTAATATATTTAATTAAATAGTTGACAGTTGTATTCTCTAAACAAAGAATATGACAGAAAATTTCATTTTAAATATAATTTGAATAATAATTAATTTTAGCAGAAGTAAAGTTGAGCAATTTTATTAAAAAAAGGTTGAGCAAAGTATAATCTTTTTGGCTTGTGAATTTGGGTTTCCTTATCTATGACTTGACCATCTGAATCGACCCACTTATATTCCTCACCTAAACTTGTATCTCAACTTAAAATCATTGTTAATTATTAGAAGTTGACAGAATTTAATCATCATTAGGTAAACTTTCAATTAAAATAATATATTTCAGTGGATACATATATTAATTCAATCAAAAATATATATAACATGTTATTGTTATTTATTATAAGGTTCTTATAAATTTTATATATATATATATATATATATATATTTCATCTTTTGATATTTAAGAAATATGTTAAATTAATAATATCAGGTTATATGAATGTGTTACTGATTTGAGAGATTGTTTTTTATCAGCTTCATATGTTTAGGAGAAACTATAAAGAGATTTAGATGTTAGAGAGAAACTATAACAAAGAATGAGTAATGAATTTTGTAAATAGTCGTTGCATGTGAATGAGTAAATAACAAAAGTTTACAAGGAATTTTTAAACTTTTAAATACATTTTTTATAATTATGGAATTTTGAAATTTAACTTAATGAGAATTGAATTATTTTTTTGATTTTTTTTGACAAAGAATTTGTTTTTTTATGAAATTAGAAAAGAATGTGTAAGTTGATGGAGGCTTATGGTAGAAGAAAGAGAAGTAGTAGTGCTTAGCTGTAAATTATATTGTTGGACCACCGTCACTAACTAAGGCTTATTCGATACAGCTCATAAGTTAAAATGTGCAGTGCCCCCACACTCGGTGGCATGTGCTGCCATTCTATGTGATTCTTAGCACACCACTCTTTCAAGCCATTCAATTCTTTTCTTTTTGGTCTTTTTTTTTCGTCAACTTTTCTTTTTCTTTTGGACGGGACAACCATTTCTTTTTGGTCTTTTGATTTATTAGTAAATCTTTTTATAGGCCATCATTTTCATTTTTGATATATGAATAAAAGTCACGAATCGATATTTACCTAAATCTGGGCATTTCACCGAAAATTTTCAAACTACATGGATTGTAATTATGTTGACACTGGATTAGTTTGATTGGTTAACTTTGACTAAAAAACTCTCTGCAATATGGCATTTTTTAAACGGTTATATTTAACGAGAAAAAAATTATATATCCAAGTGACAGGAAAAATTATAAATCACTAGTTTGAAGTAAGAGACATAAAAACCAGAAAATTATATATCGATTAAAGTAAAACTATTAATGTCCAAAAAAAAAAAGTAAAACTATTCTATTAGCGAAATAATAGTACAAAACAAAACTTACACGAAATCGAAAAGAAAACAATTACACAATATTTTAGTGTTAAAAAGATATTCCGGTCGTGCCGTTACCTCTAACAGAATTTTTCTGCTACAAAATTATTATGAAAAAAGAAGTCGAAAGTAGTTCTTTTCTGATTCAATTTCATAGCTTTGCCAAATGGGAGAAGACTTGTATTATGTGAGGAGAGTATCTTTCAGAATCGTCGATATAAATGGTCTTTAATGACTACATTATGATTGATGTTTTGAATGTTACATATGTTACACCTTTTCAAATTTTAACCATGAACATGGATACTTTGTTGACTTTTGGTTCATTCTCGTATTGACCAAATCCGGTAACAGCCAAGCTTCGAAATGAGAGTATTTTGGTTTTAATGAGTAGTCAATTGGTGGACGTTTTGTCTTCTGGCTAAGAGGTTTTGAATTACCAACGTATACTATAAGTACGAGCGATCTTCCACCACAATCACTGAAAAGTTGTTTCAATTTTTTATTTTTTGACTCCCCAACTACCTAATTCTCCGACGAGCCCACGCCCACGCAGCCGCTGTCGTCGGGCCAAGTCGGGCGGGTGGTGGGGGTGCGTGCGTGTGGGGCTTGTGTTTTCCTTGTTGGCTTTCATAGTCTTTAGTTCTTTTGGAAGTAATATAGTGGTAAGATATTATACTTACTTTTTCTCTACTTCACTTCCTATGTGAGACAATTTTTTCAATAAAAGTCTATTTCACTTTTCCCATAAGAACATGAATGGAATTAATAAATACATTGTATTCATATGATTTTAATACTTTATATTAGTGTTAATTCTAACAATCCCCCACTAAGGGTTTTTTAGGAGAGAAGGCGAACATGTATCCGTACCTGCCAACATTTGGGTGAATCGTACTGTACTTAAGTAGCAATATCTTTCAATTTGAATTGAAACGTAGTGAAGTGAGGCAACCACCAAATTCCGTTAAGTGAACTTACTCTTAAACTTAACATTTTTTTATCGATACCCTCACAACACATATTCTACCCTACTGAAAGTTATAGTTCCCTCGAACATCACCCTCCAGTTTGTTCATCAAGTCCCTCTCTAAGGACCAACCCTTGCGGGATATGAACTTTGTGGACTTATTCATATGAGATTATTAAGGACGTCTCCTTAATATTCTATAATGAATGTTGAGTCTCGATTTTGACCGTGAATTTATCAAATCCTTCTCAAAAGGACCACCATAAAGGCTATGAATTCATTATGAGTTGAACACTCAACCTTGTTTTCTTTCAAGAGTGGTACGCCTTATGAGTGAATTTATCAAGTAATTCTTAATAGGAGCACTACGCGTGGCTATGAATTCATTAAGACAATTTGTATTGTGCAATAGGGATGGAAAGATATCATATTGACTCATTAGTCACATGTTACACGTTAATGGGTTTCGATCCTATCCCCCTCGACGTCTCCAGGACTACTCTCATGGTCAGGCCTTTAGTGAACGAATCAGCTAGATTTTTCTCTAATCGTACATATTTCAAGGCTATCACACCATTCTTCAGCGACTGTTTTACTGAATCATGTCTGATGCGAATGTGTCTCCTCTTCCCATTGTAGGTGCTATTATGAGTGACTCCAACAGCTGCCTGTGAATCAAATTGGATACACACATGTGCGACACTTCCTTCCAAAAGTGTCACATTTGATAGGAGACTCTTAAACCACTCAGCTTCTTGCCCAAACAACTCTAGTGCTATGAACTCAGACTCCATGGTGGAGCATGCTATAAGATTCTATTTAGAGGACTTCCAGGATACAACACATCTTCCTGAGGAGGACACATAGCCACTAGTACAGTTTACTTCGTCATTGTTAGAAATCCAGTTTGCGTTCACAAAATCCCTCAAGAACTGTAGAAAATTTGTTATAATGCAAGCGTAGATCAATGGTACCCCTCAATTACTTCAATAGACGATGAAGTGCAACCCAGTGGTCACTACTTGGGTTATGAGTATAGTGACTAACTCTGCTCACGACATAGGCAATACCAGGTCGAGTGTAATTCATTAAGAACATCACATTTCTTATGATCTTCGCATATTCATTCTTGGATACGGTATCCCATAGTTTTTGGACAAATGAATACTAGAATCATAAGGACTTCTTACAAGCGTTACCTCAAAAGAGTCAAATTTCTTTAGCATCCTTTCTACGTAATTAGACTAACTCAGGGAAATACCATTACTGCTTCTAATCATTTTTACCTCGAGAATCACATCGGCTTCTCCTATGTCTTTCATATCAAACCTAGATGATATGAAGTGTTTATTCTCATTTATTATATAAATAGAACTACCAAAGATGAGCATGTCATCTACATAAAGGCAGATGATAACACACTATGAACTTGTTACTTTGGAGTAAACACACGACTCAGAAGTTTTAACCACAAATCCATCTTTAATAAGAGTACTATCTAATTTTTCATACCTTTTTTAGGTTCCTGTTTAAACCAAAGACTTTTTTAGCTTACATACTTTATCCCCTTGACAAGGAACCACGCACCCTTCGGGTTGAGCCATGTAGATTTCTTCATCCAGATCTCCATTCAAAACACCATTTTAACATGCATTTGATGTATGACTAGTTTGTGGATAACAGCTAGGGAAATAAGGGTCCTTATAGTGGCAATTTTGGTCGTAGGGGAGTAAGTGACAAAGTAATTTAAACATTTCTTTTGGGTGAAACCCTTAGTAACAAGCCTCACTTTGAATTTTTCTATTGAACCATCAAGTATCAATTTTTTTATTAAAAATCCATTTGCTACCCTTAGATAAGCTGGTTAATTTTCGTGCATGGTTGCTTTTAATAGACTCAAGTTCACTATTAATGGCTCTTTCCAAAAACTATCATCTATCGATCTTAAAACATCGTTATAAGTTTATGGTTCTTCCTCCATGAAGATGTAGGTGACTACCTGTTCACTTTCAAGGTCAATGTGAAAACCTTCAGTCATGAAGGTTGTGATAAAGTAGGGTCCAAAGCTGGACTCGATTCTGCGCCTCTTCCTTCCCATGGGTTCTTCCTCATAATTACTACTAGGCTCCATAAAAGTAGAGGGGCCAGGGGAAACATCACATAAAAGTATATCAACAGTAATAGATAAGCTATCATCACGTAAAGAAGCATTAACAAAATTTAGAATTTTCAAAGAGAAAATGTGTTAAAAAAGAACTCAACATCTCTAGATTCACAAATCAATTTATCATCTAGAGACAAGAATCTATCTGCCACACTATTCTGAGCATTTCTACCATGTACAACATCCTGAGAAACTAGAATATTATCAGATATACATCTACATGATTCTGATGAATAAGATCCCGATCTTCTTCATTCTACTAACAATGATTTTAGATATATCCTTGTAGAGAACATTAGAACAAGTTATAGGCCTAAAACTCTTCACAAAGTTATGGTTCTTTACTTTAGAAATAAGCACTAAATTGGTAACGTTAACTTGCCTGAGTTATTGACCACTCTTCATCAAATCCTTAATAGCCTTGCAAACATCTTTACCAATAATACCCGAAGCACACTTTTAGAATTCACTAGTAAAGCCCTCCGGCCCAGGAGATTTACCACTATCAATAGAAAAATCGCAGTCCGAATCTCTTTATCTTGAACATCCTAAACCATTCTTTGAGAACTCTCACGATCAAATTTCTTATGTATGACTGCACTTAAACACTCATTAGAAATTCACTCTTCATTCCCATCTCTAGTACCAATAAGTTTTTTTTATAATAAACGAGCTAAAAGTAGTTTTTTATAATAAGCCACAAATTCCTCCTCAATATTTCTATCCTCCATAATAATGCTACCATAATCTCTTATAATAGAAGAAACTCTATTTTGCACACTTCTTGCTTTGATACTATTATGGTATAACTAAGTACCATAATCACTCTTGTGTGTCCAATTATTCCTAGACTGTTGTTTAAGATAAGCTTCCTTAGCCTCCAGCAACTTAATTAAACTATCTCTCAATTATTTTTCCATCGGTAACTCATGTAAATCACCATTCATAATGGCCAACTGGATATCATTTAACTCTTTTTTAGCTTTGTCAATCTCTTTAGTTAAATGTTAATATATTTCCTATTAAAAATCTTCACGACTCCTTAACTTCCTTAAATTCATAACAACCTGATACATAAGGCTCTCATCAACCTCAATGCTCCAGGCCTTCTCCACCTCTTGAAGAAATAATTCGTGTGTAGTCAATATATTGTAAAACCTGAAGGCTGCATGTTTAGTATTATTGACACCTTGTATATTTAGATATATAGCTGCATTATTAGAAATCCTAGGAGGTTCCATAATCACATCAGATCTAAATGTAGTATACCACTCAGCATTATCCAAAACCGACCAACTTTATTTAAAACAAATCTGTCAACTCTTCTATTTGTCGATGTATGATAACACTCAATACTCGTATGCGTATGCGCATGCACATTATTATCATTAATAAAATCCTCAAACTCAATAGGGCCTTAGACAAACCACTACAACCACTTTGTTCTTCAATTCTCAATATCTCGTTAAATCTCCACTCCACATGCACGTTTTATTACCCAACTTATCACTCCAAATATTCTATATACTCCACAACTTCTGCCTCTTACCACCATCATTCTCACCGTAGACCATGATACAAATAAAATTCCTCTTATTTCTAATGTCCCACACATCCAACACCATGACTTGTTCATACATATCTAAACACTTAGCATCAGCAGTCCTAATGTTCCACTTTACACAAATCCTACCATGATAATCCTTCTCATGATTAGTTATATTTCCCCAATTGTATAAATAGTTCTTACAAAAAGTATCAGACTTTGTATTAGTCATCTTACTCTCCAAAAAACCCTATCACAACCACTTTTTTACACATAATAACATCAACAACTTCCTTTTGTTTGAGGATGTTTTCAAGCCCTCTCATATTACAGGTTGAAATTATCATTTATCCGGTGGAACAAAAGCTTCTAATTTTTCATTAGCTATATTCGAAGCATTAAAAGAATTATTATTATTAATATCATCCTCCATATTTTTATCATCAATTCTCTCTTTACTACTATTATTACTCTTATTTTTTTTATTCTTACTCAGACTAACTGCATTAGGTTCCTTTTCTGCACAATCCTCCACTCCTTTTTTTTGCTTCATATTTTAATTTCTATTCACTTGATTATGAACTATACTAACTTTAACTTTCTCTTTCTTCTGCACACTATTAGGATAATTACTCATACTATGTCTCACAATTTTACATATAGAACACTTAGAAGGAAGCCATTCTTAATACACTTCCACCTCAAAAAGTCTATCCTCATCAACGTCTATTGGGACCCTCTTCACCAACTCCTTTGTCATGCCAACTTCCACACAAGCTCTAGCAAAACTAAGCCGATTTCTAGCCTTAGTAATAGGATCTATTTGTATCGGCTTCTCTAAGGCAATACATATATAGCTAAGCCCTCCAGTAATCCAAAGTTGAAGAGAAACTATCCTCAACATAGGCCATACAAGAACTCTTGTCATATCAAACTTCTCTACCTTCATATTAGCTTCCCACTTCCTAAGTAACATAAATCGACCACCAATATGTCAAACTTGCTCAAGAATCTTCTCACACTCTTGTTCACTTCAGAATTTGAAATGTAAACATCCATGTCAGTTGACTTTATATCCACCACTCTATCTCTCCACTGTATATTACCATACTTTTTACCATGTGATAAGTTGGGGTCTCTCCAAAAAATTGCCCAACTAACCAACTTTTCCACACTTTGGCTCCCCCAGTAATAGTTTTCTTGGGAGGTTTAACTAACAGTTTTCCATCCACCATCATAGGTGGATAATACTTAAGTTTCAGATCTTCATTAATCTCCATATTAAATAACTCAGACCTGCTACTATCACTAACTTTGTCCTTAATAGCTTAATCATTCATATCAACAATTTTTTTAATATGAATGGATTTACCCTTATTCAAGCTACTCATACCTTCCTCAAAATTACTTACACTCGTTAGAGGAGAATATCCTTTCCCAGAGTTACAGTTGCTTCCTTGGAGACCCATATCATTTTCAAGCTTCTTGAGATTCATCAAAGCCCCCACTCTCTTTGAAAGCATACGCTTGGCCGTTTAGAGTCTTTACTAATGTACAATTAATAGTAGAGTTGTTCATGACATGGTCTGTAGAGCCTATGAGTCCTTGGTCCATCAATTCAACACTTTCATCTTCAAATTCTATCTTCAAACTTTCATTAAATACCTTGTTTACACTCTCAATCTATTCATCCGTACTCACATCACTACCATTTTCCTTCACATCCTCATTTCCATTCTTCCTTCCAAATCCACTCTACAAATCACTATTCACATTGAAATAATTACTAACCCTAATTACGGACGAACGATAACATATTAGGCACAATAACTCCTAAAATCCTCCTTCACCTGCTTGTTCAAATTTTTCTTCCTTGGCGCCATTAAAAGCTTCTGGATGTCAGCTTTACCCAACAAAAAAACGAGTAAATTTGGTCAAGAAACGAATTAGGACGAAAACAAATCAATCAGCTAAAACTGGAAGCAATATTAAGAAAACAATGAAGAATTTTTTAATAAAGTTGAAGTTGATACGAATAATTAGCTCGTGATTAGCAAAAGCAGCATACAAAATTAACAAAATCTCAGCCTCCAATGCATACGCGCATGCACGTCCCAACAACACTAATGGTCGACAAAAGTAAAAGAGCAGATACACTTTTCAGCTTTTACACCATTAATGTAATGCTCAGTAAAGAAATTCTCAGCTTGAAAAATCCTTTCTAGAGAAGAAAACCAAATCAATAAGAAAATTGAAAATTTCGGTGAAACCTCCAGTCAACCAACGTCTTGCCACTGTCGGTTAAACCTACGACGTGGCCACTCACCACCAACCAGTCAACGACAGTCAAACAAAAGCCAACCCTTGGCTAATTTATTCAAACTAGACATCCCCTATAGAGAGAAAAGTAGAGAGAAGGGAGAGTATATTTCAATGCATATAAGATGAGAAAGTTTGAAAGTTTTTCTTATCTTTGTAGTATTTGTATATATAGTAGAATAGGTTGAATTTTTTCATTTTTTTGGTTACATAGGAGATCCAAAAAGGATCGTGAACTACAAGTTTAGAACATCATTTAACAATGCTGGACTCAACACCATCCTAGGTGTTTTCCATCCCACCCGATCACGCGTGAGAGAGCTCCAAATTCCCTTAGGTCGGTCTTCATACAAATAATAACCGCCGTTTTGTACCAAACCAGCATGAGCTAACCAATCCGCGCTAAAATTTGTTCTCGATAGATACACTTAAGCTTGAACAAACTATTCCTTTCCATAATCCGTCAAATTTGATCAATCCAAAATGCTACTGGGCCTCTATCAATCTCCATACTACGAATTATTTCTACTATTTCCCATTAATCCACTTCAACAGCCACCTCCTTTACACGCAACTCTTTGATCATTTGAAACCCTTCGCATAGGGCTATTAACTCCACAATCTCTGGCGAATCTTGCATAATCTTCATTGGAAAACCCCTGATCCAATTGTCATCTTCATCTCTGAATAACCTACCACCTCCTCCTTTCTTACGCCATTTGTTACAACTGCCATCCGTATTCAACTTCATCCCTTGAAGGGGTTTACACCACCCAATGAGACTGACCACACCTTTATTAATCGGCACTTTTCAAGTGTGTATTGAATCTTGGACCTTGTTTTTCACTTTAAGAAAAATGTATCACATATATTTCTTAAGAAAAACATTTATTGTATTTTAAAATTCTCTCTGATCATTTTTAATAAGTGTTTTTATCTATCTACAAACATCTCTAGCTCTAAACGAAATGTTGCTAAACCAGTCCTCGATATAGGATTCGAATGATTTTATTTTATATTTATTTTTATTACAATATAGCCAGTGGCGGATCCAGGAGTTAAATCGAGGGGGGGCTTGAAATATACAAAAATTTAGGAGTTAACGCTTTTCAAAATTTTTTAAGGTAAAAAAAAGGATAAATAAACATATAATTAATAATGTCAAAATACAAATATAAAAATTCAATACGGATGTCAAAAATCCGACACTTATTTGCTAAAAATAATAAAGCAAAAGCTATGATTCGAACACGTGACCTCTAAGATAAACTTTAATATGCAAATATAATAAACCACTAAGCTACAATGACTTGTACGCCTTTCATTGCATGCACGTGTCAAATAACTATTCAGTGAAAGTTAATTATTTTTCGAGTCAAAATTACGTTGACGTATTTAAAATTTACGAGTTCAGGGGGGGCTTGAGCCCCCCCTGGGCCTAAGGTGGGTCCGCCCCTGAATATAGCAATAGTATTAGTAGATCGCCATATGATCTGAATCAAGAGATTGCAGGAAAGCGATGAGTTAGTTGAAGCATAAAATATCTCCGATAAAAAAAACCTAAATAATCATGATAAGGAAATGAACATGATGCTTTTGACAGTGGCCTATGATGTCCAAAAAAAAAAAAAAAAAAAGACAGTGGCCTATGGACAAGCATCATATAGTACATTAGTACATTACCTTTGGTGAAATGCGGTACAGCCCCAAATTATACTTTCATCATTCGCTTTCGGAATTTGTAGGGAATATAGATTTTCTCAAGGATACTTAGTTTGGCTCCTTTAGTTTTGTCTTCTTTGGCTATTTGTCTCATTTACTTAAAGAAATATATGTCCAAATTTATTTTTGACAGAAATAACAAATTGAGGATAGGGACATGTTGACGGAAATTAAATACAAAACAGATAGACTTATAACTGAAAAAATCTTTGGTAATTAAACTTAAACTAGTATTTCAAATGAGACTAAGAAACACTAATACGAAATGTACATTTGTAGGGTAATTGACACTCAAGAGTAATAATTCAATGGCCTCCATATTGTAGCTATTTAATTGGGATTGACTATCTTATTTCTAAGCTTCAATAACATCTTAATTATAGGGATTCCAATTATAGAAATTCCAATTTATAAGAAATTATTAACACATATAGCTAGTTTTGTTACTTCCTATTTCCTTTTTTATTTTCTTTTTAATTTCTTTACATCATGTTTTTAAAATATACATCTATTTTTGTTTTGTTTTTAATTTATGTTTATTTTTTTTAATTAATTTTTTTTGTATGATTAAATAATTTTCTTATTTTTTACAAGAAATTAATATTATTTTTATAAACTTAAGTATATTTTGTTTTTTCTTGATTTTAAATATATTCTTAATTTTGTATTGTATATATGAAATATGAAATATTTATAATTTTTTAGCATTATAATTTAAATATTAAATTATTAAAATATATTAACATTATATACTTTTTGTTTCGAATATCTATATATTAAATTTTAAAATAATATAATAAATATATAATTGTGTGAGAATTTTAAAATTTATTGAATTAATTAATTAAAATAAATTAATAAGATAAAATTAAAATAGAGTTTTTTGAAATTAGGAGGTTAGAATTAAGAAGCTGTTGGAGTAGAGTTGTTTTACAAGGTTAATATTTGATAGAGAATAGGTGTTTGACTCTAAATTTTAACAAATAAATTGGAAAACTGTTAGACTTAGCCTAATATGGTTAGGAAATTTACATTTAAAATCATGTGGTGATTTTATTGACACAGTCTAGTAAACTTTTGCTATGCTTTCCTATGAATGTCAAAAGTCAGATAAATCCTCGACCGACTCAGCTGGGCATCTTAGATAGTTGGTTGATCCTGAGTGAATTCATTTGAAAACCTAGGTGAAGGAACAAGCCAATCGCAATAATTTGGGTCAAGAACCATGCCTCCCTAGTGTTCCCAAAGAGGATAGTAACAAAAGCTCAATTCAATCTATTGATATATTTACATTTATAATTATACCTGACAAAAGGGGTAATTTTTATTTATTAATTATTGAATTAAATATCATTTTATTTGTTGTCAATATATACTTGACAGTTATAGCGCTATCGGGACGTACCCCTCCCTTTGGTCTCTAACTTTTTTTCCTGATTTCAAATCCTTACCTTCGAATAAAGGTAAACTCGATCAATTATTAATTCAGTCATCTTCGTAACGCTTTACCCAATCTCAACAAATTATATATTCTTGTTAGTAGGTCTTCTTTAGTTAACACCAACAATGGAAATCAACATTTTTTACCCCACTGAGAAATCACTATAAGAACAAGGTTAGAATGAGACTACTATAATAAATTTTATTAGATAGAATTTAGTGAACATAAAAGTGTGACATTTCAAGGATTAACGTATTTGAGATTTTAGTTGGGGTTAGTAAAGAATGAACAAGATGAACGAAACAAAAATGAGAGAAAAGTATAAACTCGTACTGAATAAGTTGGTGTCAATTAAACAAGTGATTATAAAAAGAAGTATAAAGGTGTCTACAATGTAGCTGTTACCGCTAACTTCTTTTCAGAGAATTCTCGTATTTTCATATTAATTGTAGTTTCGTTATTTATACTATTTGATAGAGGGTGAGGATTAACTTTTCTCCTATATTTTTTTTTCACTTCTTCCTTGTCAACCTTACACGATTGATCATGGTCTAAGTGCTTAACTTAGTGGTTCACGCTTTGTGTAACATTATCCTCTTGTTTTTACCATCATGGTATCTCAATGGGTGAAAAGCTAATCGTTTTTCACAAATGGAGTCAATATGACGGAACATAAACTACCAGATAAAATTAAAAAAAATGAAATTCTAGACCGTGATTAATTGCAATATATTGATGTATAATTATAGTATACAAAGATTGGAGATCCTTGTCCTTTACAAAATAATTACATTTATAGGTCCATAGGATAGTTTTAGCTAGATTCTCTACTTTGATCTATAGCATATATATATATATATATATATATATATATATATATATATATATATATATATTATATTTCAGAGTTTTTTCTACGGTCCAAATTTACTCGCATAAGTGGTGGTCATGATTAAATATGGTTAAACATACGTGGTGGCCAGGATTTAATCTGACTAAACATAAGTGGTGGCCAGGATTGATTCTGACCCACTTATTATTTTTTTATTTTTTTTGAACCTGGGTTAGATTCCTGTCAATGGAATTCATTTTTTCTTTAGCGTCTTAAGACACGGTTTTTTTTAACCTGGGTTCGATTCTCGTCAACAGAATTCATTTTTGCTTTACGATCCAGATTTACCCGCATAAGTGGTGGCCAGAATCAAATCTGGCTAAACATAAGTGGTGCCAGGATTTAATCTGGCTAAACATAAGTGGTGACCAAGATTTAATCTGGCTAAACATAACTTGTGTCCAGGATTGATTTTAGCCCACTTATTTTTTTTTTTGAACCTGGGTTCGATTCCTGTCAACGGAATTCGTTTTTGCTTTAGTGTCTTCAGACACGAGTTTTACCTTGTGTGTATATATATATATATATATATTTATAATTGCTAAGGAATGCCACGGGCCTGAGGTTGTCACTAATGATAACACATATGACGTTAGTTACTTTAGACGATAAGATTAGGCATTTTTGTTACCATAGGTATTTTCGGCGTGACATTTGAGCTTCCCATAGTTGATATTTCTAATTGGTGTAGCCTTGTTAAGTCTTCATAAGCCTATATACAACCTCATGACGGAAGAAATTGTCCTTGATCAAGAGAAAATTTTGAGATGTAGTTCATAATAAAAAAGGAAACCTAAAGCCTTTCACGTCGAAAAAGAAAAGAATAATATTTAAGATGGTGTTAAAGAAAAATTAAGCAATGGAAAATTAAGTGAAGATGAAGGCATCACTATGTTGGCCAAAGATTTGATAGTATCTTAAAATATGAGTGATTTTACCAAAGAGGAAGTTCAAGCAAACTTGATCGAAGAAATAGTGGAGAATTGAAATTTTGAGAAAGTTACTTGTGTGATTAAAGTAATCACCGGTTTTGACAAAATAGAAATGGTTTCTCAAAAACAAAAGAAATAATAATAGTTTTTAATGTAAACTAACTATTACTGAAAAATGAATACGATTACAAGATAATGAAATACACTTACACGGAATGAAAGCAATAACAGTTACACCTACGGTTGTTAAAAAGATATTCCGGCGTACCGGTATCTCTAACAGAAAAACAAAACTCTACTTAGTTTTTTTTAGAGAGAAAGAGAGGCAGAGTGTTATTCTTTTCTGGTGTATTTCGTAGCTGGTATTGGTAGAGTGAGAGCTCTTTATATAGGGGAGAGGTGAGGATTCAAACCTTTTACAGCAGAAACGTCCCCATTAAGTCCCTTGATTACCTCCCGTAATTGACTTGATTGGGTTGACGTTTTTGATTGGCTCTTAATCACCACGTTTTTTATATTCTGTAACAGCTGGTTGACTTGATATTCCCACGTGTTGACTATCTTCTTGTAACAGCTGATGGAATATTCTCCTTAACACGTGCGTGATTGGTGAACTCCCCAAACTCCCCACTCCCCCCTCCCCACGTGATTGGTGGTGGTGCGTACGTGTGGGGCTTTATTATTCCCTTTTAGCTTCCGTAGTGACTAGTTATTGTGATAGGAACACATAGGTAAGTTATTTTATATAATTAAAATTTCTTACTCACCTCCTATGTGGGACAAAATCTTTCACAAAATTTGTCTTTTCCACTTTTCAAAGGGAATAGGAAGTGTCTTAGTTAATCCTCAATATTAATCTAAGTCTCTTCCACTTCTCCTAAAAGAACATGACCGGATTATAGATTATACTCTTAAATTAATAATTGTATAACTTTAATCCAACAATCCCCCACTCAGGGTCTTTTGGAGAGGCAGTGATCATGTTTCCATACCTATCAGCATTTGGATGAATTGTACTTAAGTGGCAATATATTTCGATTTAAATTGACACGTAGTGAAGTGAGGCAACCACTGAATTCCATTTAAGTGAACTTACTCTTGAACTTAACTGTTTTCGATCGAGACCCCCACAACACATACTCTACCCTGCTGAAAGCTATAGTTCCCTCGAACATCACCTTTCAATTCATCAAGTCCTTCCCTAAGGACCACCCTTTATGTGCTATGAACTTTTGTGGATTTCTTCATTTTAAGATTGTTTAGGGATGTCTCCTTTTAACATTCTATTATGAAGTTTGGGTCTCGCGATTACCCGTGAATTCATCAAGTCCTTCTCGAAAGAAGCACCATTTAGGCTATGAATTCTCTATGAGTTTAAACACTCAGTACGTTTTATTCATCAAGTACTTCTCAACAGGACCACCACAAGTGGCTATGAATTTTAAGATGATTTTTTTTGAGCCATAGGGATGGAGAGAATCACATTGACTCATTAGTCACATTTTCCCAATTAATGGGTTTCAATCCCATCCCCCTCGACGTCTCCAGGACTACTCTCCTGGTTAAGCCTTTGGTAAATGGATCAGCTAGGTTGTTCACTGATCGTACATATTCCAAGGCTATCACATCAATTTTCAGTAACCGTCTTACTGACCCATGTCTGATGCGAATATGTCTCTTCTTCCCATTATAGGCGATATTATGAGCGACTCCAATGGCTGCTTGTGAATCAAAGTGGATACACACAGGTGTGACACTTCCTTCCTAAAGTGGCACATCTGATTGGAGACTCCTCAACCACTCAGCTTCTTTCCCAGCTAACTCTGGTGATATGAACTCAGACTCCATAGTGGAGCGTGCTATACAAGTTTGTTTGGAAGACTTCCACGACACAACACCTCCCCCTAAGGAGAACACATAGCCACTAGTGGAGTTTACTTCGTCATTGTCAGAGATCCAGTTTACATCACAATATCCCTCAAGGACTGCATGGAATTTGTTATAGTGCAAGCCTAGATCAATGGTACCCCTTAAGTATTTCAATAAACGGCGAGTGCAACCCAGTGGTCACTACTTGGGTTATGAGTATAACGACTAAGTCTACTCACGGCGTAGGCAATATCGGGTCGAGTATAGTTCATCAAGAACATCACACTCCCTATGATCTTAGCATATTCATTTTGGGAAACAGCATCTCCAACGTGTTTGGATAAATGAATGCTGGAATCATAAGAAGTATTTACAGGCGTTACCTCAAAGGAATTGAACTTCTTCAACATTCTTTCTACATAATGAGACTGATTCAGGGTAATACCATTACTGATCCTAATGATTTTTACCCCAAGTATTACATCAGCTTCTCCCATATCTTTCATGTCGAATCTAGAAGACAAGAAGCGTTTAGTCTCATTTATAATATGAATAGTAGTACCAAATATGAGCATGTCATCTACATAGAGGCAGATGATAACACACTCTAAATTTGTTACCTTGGAGTAAACACATGAATCAGAAGTGTTAGCTACAAAACCATCTGAAATAAGAGTACTATCTAGTTTTTCATACCATTTTTCGGTGCCTGTTTCAAACCATACAAGGATTTTTTCAACTTACACACTTTGCCCCCTTGACCAGGGACCACACACCCTTCAGGTTGAGCCATGTAGATCTCTTCATCTAGATCTCCATTCATGAACGCGGGTTTGACATCCAGTTGATGTATTACAAGTTCGTGAATGACGGCTAGAGCAATAAGGGTTCTTATTGTGGCAATTTTGGTCATCGGGGAGTAAGTGTCAAAGTAGTCTAAACCTTTCTTTTGGGTAAAACCCTTAATAACAAGTTTTGCTTTGAATGTTTCTATTGAGCCACCAGGTCTCAACTTTTTCTTAAAAATCCATTTGCTACTAATAGGTTTGCTACCCCTAGGTAAGTCGGTTAATTCCCATGTATGGTTACTTTTAATAGACTCAAGTTCACTATTAATGGCCTCTTTCAAAAAACTAGCATCTATATATTTTAAAGCATCGTCATAAGTTTTTGGGTCTTCCTCGATGAGGAGGCAGTTGACTACTTGTTCGTTTAATTGATCAATGTGAAAACCTTCGGTCATAAAGGCTGTTATAAAGTCAGGGTCGAAGCTAGACTTGATCCTATGCCTCTTACTTCTCCTAGGTTTTTCCTCGGGAATACTACTAGGCTCCATGGAAGTGGAGGGGTCAGGGAAAACATCAAAAAGAGGTAAAACATCATTAGTAGATAAGTTATCAACAGGTAAAGAAGCATTGACAATATTTAAATTTTCCAAAGGGATAACGTGTTCAAAGAACTCAACATCTCTAGATTCACAAATAGAGTTATCATCCAAGGACAAGAATCTGTATGCCGCACTATTCTGAGCGTACCCTATGAAAATTGAGTCAACGGTTTTGGGTCCAACGGTGACAGTTTTAAAATCAGGTAGTTTGACTTTGGCTAGGCACCCCCGCACTTTTAAAAATTTCAGGTTTTGTGGAAAACCCTTCCACATCTCATAAGGGGTCTTTTCTAGGGATTTAATGTGGTACCCTATTAAGTACATAACAGGCTGATAAAACAGCTTCCCCCCACATGTTGGTTGGTAAACCTGAACTTATTAACATGGCATTCATGGTTTCTTTAAGGGACCTATTCTTTCTTTCTGCTATTCCATTTTGTTGGGGTGTATAAGGGGCATTAAGTTCGTGGATAATCCCATTGGTTTCACAAAACTCTTTAAGGGAACTAGAACTATACTCGCCTCCTCTATCGGACCTAAGTCATTTGATTTTACAGTCTAGTTGGTTTTCAACTTCGGCTTTATATTTTAAAAACGCATTTTCCGCCTCATGTTTAGTTTTAAGAAGATACACTTTAGTAAACCTAGAGTAGTCATCTACGAAGGTTATGTAATAAAGTTTTCCTCCTCTACTAGCGGAGTTTTTAAAATCAGCTAAGTCCGAATGAACTAATTCAATAAATTTAGTTTGTCTCGTGGTAATGGATTTTAAAGGTTTTTTCGCAAGTTTGGACTCTACACATATTTGACATTTTTCAAATTCATCCACATTGTGAAGGGGTATTAATCCAAGATTTTTAAGCCTTTTAATAGATGCAACATTTAAATTACCTAGTCTACCATGCCACGTTTGAACAGACTCAACAGTATAAGCAGAATTAGATGCATTCTCATTAAGGGTTACAGTGTTTAAAACAAACAAGCCATTATTTAAGTACCCTTTCCCCATGAACTCGTCATTTTTGTGATAATGACTTCCCCCCCCCTCGAAAACAAGTTTTAGACTTACTTTGCTAAGAAGCTCCCCGGAAACTAAGTTCCTATGGAGAGAGGGGACGAAGAGAACATCATTCAGTTCAAGAATCTTACCAAAGGTGAGTTTGAGGGGAAACTGTCCTTTCCCGAGAACAGTAGTGGTGGAAGAGTCACCCAAGTACACACACTCACCATCAGTTGCTTTTTCAAATTTCTTGAACATGGATTTGTTTCCGCAAAAGTGTCGAGAAGCTCCAGTGTCAAGGATCCATTCACTCTTGTTCTCCACCAAGTTTACCTCAACCATTATCGCGACAATTATTTCTTCGGTCTCAGTCAGATTAACGACAACTTTGGGACCCTGGCCAGCCCTAAGGGGACATTCGAAAGCTCTATGTCCTTCTTTACCACAACAATAACAGGCCCCTTTAGGTTTTCGAATCTTACCAGAAGTTTTGAATCCTCCACCTTGTTTGTTCGAGTTGCCACGGTTCTTGTTTTCCCCAGACTTAGGCTTGTTGGAGCCTTGTTGATTTCCCTTCCCTTTGAACCTGTCTTTGTTACCTTGGCCAGAACCTTCGACGAGATTAGCTTTCGAGGAATGAGAAGGGAAAGAGATTAACTTATCCTTAAGTCGATTGGCTTCTTCGACTTGAATGTGGCTGATGAGTTCTTGGAGGGTCATTTCTTTCTTTTTGTGTTTGAGGTGGTTGCGGTATTCACTCCAAGATGGGGGAAATTTCTCAAGCAAAATGTTGGCTTGAAAAACTTCGCACATCTTCATGCCTTCGACGATTCTCGTACACATGAAGTTGTTCAGTCATGGGATTCTGATCTGTGAGTCTAAAATTGTACCAATTCCCAATGACGTACTTTTTCTTACCAGAGTCATTAGCCCCATATTTCTTCTCGAGAGTTTCCCATATGAACTTTGCCGATTTCTCTTTGACAAGGAGATCAAAGATGGGATTAGTAACATTATTCAACATCCAGCCCTGAGCCATGGTATCAGCTCTCTTGAACCTAGATTCGAGGGAAAGATGTCTAGCTAGCTCTTGTTCAGTATGAGCTCTAATTTCCATAAGTGGAGGAGCCTCGACTATAGCAAAGTCGAGTTCATACTGTTCAAGACAAATCATAATATTTTGTGCCCAACGCTTGTAGTTAGAACCATTTAGGGGTTCCAACTTGTTCACGTCGAGAAGTGGCTTTGCGTTCAAAGTAGAACCAACAGCCGAAATAGGAAGAGCCATTTCAGAAAATAACCGGTGAGTAAAGAAAATGAATATCTTTTTAAATTGTGATTAAGGTAATCACCAGTTTTGACAAAATAGAAATGGTTTCCCAAAAAACAAAAGAAATACTATTCGTTTTTTATGTAAACTAACTATTACAGAAAAATGTATTACAAGAAAATGAATTACAGTTACATGGAATGAAAGCAATAACAATTACACCTACGGTTGTTAAAAAGATATTCCGGCGTACCGGTATCTCTAACAGAAAAACGAAACTCTACTTAGCGTTTTTTAGAGAGAAAGAGAGGCAGAGTGTTATTCTTTTCAGGTGTATTTCGTAGCTGGTATTGGTAGAGTAGGAGCTCTTTATATAGGGGAGAGGTGAGGAGTCAAACATTTGCCAGCAGAAACGTCCCCATTAAGTCCCTTGATTACCTCCCGTAATTGACTTGATTGGGTTTACAGTTTTGATTGGCTCTTAATCACCATGTTTTTTATATTCTGTAACAGCTGGTTGACTTGATATTCCTACGTGTTGACTATCTTCTTGATGGAATATTCTCCTTAATGCGTGCGTGATTGGTGGAGACTTGTCTGTACGTTTATCTTCTGGTTGAGTTTGAATTTTCAACGACCACTATAAGAGCTTATAGGAAAACCCATTTCATTTTTCATTTTTCATTTTTTGACTCCCCAAACTCCCCAACGAGCCTACGCCCCACGCCCACGCCCTTGCCGGTGCCGGGCCGGGCGGGTGGTGGTGGTGGTGCGCGCGTGTGGGGGTTTATTATTCCCTTTAGCTTCCATAGTGACTACTTATTGTGATAGGAATACATAGGTAAGTTATTTTATATATTTAAAATTTCTTACGCACCTCCTATGTGGGACAAAATCCTTCACAAAATTTTCCCTTTCCACTTTTCAAAGGGAATATGAAGAGTATTAGTTAATCCTCTATATTAATCTAAGTCTCTTCCACTTCTCCTAAAAGAACATGATCGAATTATAGATTATACTCTGAAATTAATAATTGTATAACTTTAATCCAACAACTTGTTATTATTGCAAGAAGATTGGTCATACCAAGCCTATGTCCAAGTTTCTTAAAGAGAAACCTAAACGTGCAATGCATGCAAATGCAACATGGGGCGACTAAAACTATGATGATGGAGAAATAGAAAATGATCATGTTGCAGTTATAGTCCCTCTCTAATGGCAAAATAATCAGACCAAAAGTGAAGCGACAATCATGCCTTTAATCAATTTTTTCTTATGGCTAAGAATGACTATGAGATAATTGTAAACTCTAATCATTATCTACACAAATTCTTGGATAAAGAGTTCGATGAGCCTTCTTGAAATAGGTCTATTAGAATTGATATAACATTCACTAACTCAAATGAACCCAAACCAAGTTGGGTACGTAAAACTTAATCTTTGTGGATGTAGTAAGGGAAAGTGCATCAAATCCCAAAAGGGATGTATCATCGATAGAGGATTCCGAGACACATTACTAGAAATTCGATACTTTTTATTCCCTAAAAAAAGGATTCAGGGTGACATTTGTCGACAACTCACAAGGAAAGATCCTAGACAAAGAAAGTATTAGTAAAAATAAATTCCTTCTTATGTCTTATGTAATATTTATTAAAGGTCTTACATTTATATTTATTAGCACTATTCACCTATGTGATGTAGGGTATAAGGTTAATATTGACCCATTTTATTGTTTCATTTTCAACAAAAATTGTCTAGAAGTGTTGTTTTATAACAAATAGAAGTCATGACGTATATATGGTCGAAATTTTTAGTCTACGCTAACATGTTAGATGTTTATCCATATTTAGTGATAATTGGCTGTGGCATAGGCGTATAGGACATGCATGTATGGATTTTCTATCTAAGTTTTTTTATTATAATCTTTTTATTGGCTTCCCTAAGCACAAGTATAATAAAAATAGGTTAGGTGATTGTGATGTATGTCAGATTGGAAACCAACATCAATTATATATGAAATATATTAATAAGGTTGTCACCTCTAGGCCACTTCAACTATTACATATGGATATTTATTAACACATTGAAGTCACGAGTTTAGGTGGATCAAAATATGTATTTGTTATTGTTGATGATTGTTGTCCCCTAAGATGTGATATATAATAAACTCTTAAAATATGATAACTCTCAAGTCTTAGAGTTGTCACAAGTAATAAAAGTATAAGTAAAGCTACACATAATTTTAGTTAATTATATTTATATTCGTTGACGTAAAATATAACCTCAAGGAAAATAAATATTTATTTATATTTTTTTTATAATTACTACTAAGAATAGAAAGAAAATACGCAGATACGAGGATGATAAGTATATCTCAAGATTGTGTTCTCGCCACTAGCATGACAAGGAACTCTTCGTGATATAAGGGTAAATAATGAATTTAACTTGCTAAACGGGATTCTAAAGTAAGCCTAAGTTCCTCTCAGATAATTAGGTGGTTGCTATCTAATATTATGAATATATTTTGAGTTAATCCTACATAATTATATAATGCCTAAGGTTCTAACCCTAATTGGTTATCAAGCACTTTAGATCTTCAAATCCTCATATTCAATTAACAAATTATAATTCTATTTTTCAAAGAATAAAACGCCCTCAAGGGCATAGTTTAATCCCCAAAACAACTCAATATGTGATAATGATAAAGATTTACATAAATCATAAGACTTATAATAAGAAACAAATTCACAAAAATCTATTTACATTAGCATGTAATCCCAAATCATAGCTAGGGTTCATACATGTGAAATTTTAAATTAAAATATACTTAGTTCACTCTTGAACATTAAACAACATTAGTTAAGAAACACAATAAGGAGTTTAAAAGAAGAAAAATTACTACAAATATAGATCTTGTGTTGTGGACTTACTCTTTTTGCGTCTCTCTTACTCCACAAGTTAATACTAATGAATGCATACTAAAGTATATTTAAAAAACTGAAAAAAACTAATATAAGTAGGAAATTTAGAGGTTTAAGTCGTGGCCCATGAAAATAGGTCAAAGTGGCAAGTGGTCTACTTTGTTAAATCTGGCCTACTCAAGCCAATTTGCTAAAACATCCATAACTTCCTCGACTCCACCAAAAACTGCTTTATGGCTCTTTTCATGCGTACTAGACTCTAATATATACCTTGATTTGAAATATAATGATCAGATTAGTCACCAATTATTTGTTGTGATTTTTTCAAGTTGTCGAATCTATTTTTCCTGATTTGGTGCTTTAACTTCTAATGGTCTTCTTAACTCATTGGCTTGTCTCAATCTTGTTTCCACTTATCTTGGATATTTTCTTAACTTCTTGAGACCTTATACTTTCATTATCTTTTCATTTTCATCTTCGAATCCTTCACTTTTTAAGAGATACACAATTAAAACACAAAACGACTTCAAATTGCTCTAAAATACGAAATATCTCAGATTATAGCTAAGAAATCATTTATGATAAATCAAGGGTATATACCATCATTTTAATCATAAAAACCCAAACTTATGTCTCAGAAGTATTAGATTATATCAAAAAATACGAGACATCAAAGATTTACATGAGTGGTCTTCCTTGCTTTCAAAAATCAATAGTTCGAAGATTTTTTTTTAAATTTTGTCGTATAGTGCAAAATAGGACAAAGTACTCCATAACTTGCATTATTAATGATAATGGAACTGAATATGTGAATTCCCCTTTATGCATATTTTTGATAAGTTTGGTATTGAGCCTAACTTTTTGACTCCTATAATTTTCCAACAATATAGGATAGTAGAAAGTAAGAACAAAACTCTTCAAGAGATGGAAAGAATCCATTAGTATAGTTTTATATGATTTTAACGGTGTGTTGATCCCAAAAATTATCAAGAAGACACCTTACAAGCTTTAGAATTGAAGACCTCACAATATCTCTTATTTATACCTATTTTTGTGCAAGTGGGGCATCTTAAACACAAGAGATTACTTATGTAAGTTTGATGAAAAGGTAGATGAATAAGATTTATTGGATATTCTATAAAGGGGAAATCTTACTGGGTCATAAAGAAATCAATGCATGTCGATTTTGATGACACAAATTCTTTTGTAAGAAGAAGATCAACAAAAAAGATGCAAATGAAGAGCTTTCTAATTACAACACTCAATTTTTTTTATTTGGAGACACCTACTAATGAAGGTTATACAAATATTGACGAAGTAAGTACATAGCAAATGAGTCAACCAACAAATGAAGTACATGGGAATTTATCGAGGAGTTGGAAGGATATATGAGACCATCCAAGTGAATTGATCATTGGAAATCTGGGTAATGGTATAATAAATAGATCTATCATCAATTATTTTTATGCTTATTTTTCGTTCTTATCACAAATTGATCCTAAGAACATCAAGGAATCTTCAGTTGGAGATCACCATGAACGAAAAGCTAGACCAATTTGAGCGAAGGAAAGTTTGGAGCTTAGCCGAGAGGCTAAGGGAGTAAACCATCATTTTTTTTAAATGGGTGTTTTGAAATAAACTAGATGATTTTATAATTGTAGTGAAACAATATATGTTTAGTACCTCAAGAATATAACTAAGAGGGAGGAATTGATTTTGACAAAACCTTCACAACGGTAGCTAGATTAGAGTAATTTTGGGTGCTACTCTCCTCCGCAAGTTTTGTATACTTCAATTTATATAAAATGGAAGTTAGGAGTGTGTTTTCAAGTGGAGTCATTGAAGACGAATTATATCCAAAACAAACTTTGGGTTTAGAGATCTCCAACTTCCAAATAATGTATTTAAACTTGAGAAAGCCTTATATTAATTGAAGCAAACCTCTACAGCTTGTTCCGATCCATTTATAAACGAATTGATAAATGAAGGATTGAATAGATGTAAGATTTATCATACTCTATCAAAAAAAATCCAATATGTGTTCCTTGTGAAAATTTATATCGATGACATCATCTTTGGAGCTACAAATGAGTCATTATGCAAAAGATTATTAGAAAACATGCACAAAGAATTTAAGATGAGCACGATGGACGAGCTAAACTTCTTTCTTGAATATAAATCAAACTAATAGAGGATGAAAACTTAATTATTAAAGCCAAGTATACTCGAGAACTCGTCAAGAAATTTGCACTTGAAGATTACAATAAGATTGAAATGCCAATGAGCACCTTCACAAAACTTGAATAGTATGAAGATGTCAACAGCGTGGGGAGAAATATTACAGTGGCATGATCAATTTTTATACTTAACAACATCA